>JADILG010000298.1:0-25761 GCA_017591655.1 Thielaviopsis populi
GGGGGGGGGGGGGGGGGGGGGGGGCGGGGGGCATGCGGCCATGATTATGATGGCGCAGGAAGGGCAGCCAGGATTTGAAACAGCCAAATCACGAGATGCGAAATGTGTGATGTGAGAAGAAAAGGGCTACCAGAGCAGAGAGAGAGGCAGGCAGGCAGGCAGACAATACAGGCCTGAAGAGATTGGTCGAGTTGATGGTTGTAAGCAGGGTTCGAGTGTTGGTGTGTTGGAGTGTTGGAGTCGTTGAGGTTGGCTGGCGATGGCATGATGATGACCTGGCTGATGAGAGCTTGGTGGATTGGAAAAAAGTGAAGATGAGGCTGAGAAGTGGTGAGAAGTGGTGGGAAGTGGGCGCGAGGCTGACGGCTACAATGGCACAATGGTACAATGGTACAATGGTACAATGGTACAATGGTACAACTGCTATGGACATGTATCTGAAATGTACTCGAAATGTTGTCCTGAGGCTCCAACAGCACACAATCCAAAGCAGGCAGTTGCTGTTATCTACACAAAAGCACAGGCCAGAAATTCAAGGCAGCCAAAATTCCCAAATCCAAGCAGAGATTTTCTCCCTGAACAAAATCAAGAAAATATCAATGAAAAAAGGCGTGAATTTATATGATTTTGAAGAAACGGTCCATAAATTTATCTAAGAAAAAAAAGAAAAAGAAAACAAACAATGACCACGATGTCCAGCCCATATCCCACCTAAGAAAAAGCCAGAAAATAAAGACGAAAAAAAACAAAAAAGGCATCCCTGAAATCCAAAAAAAAAAAAAAATTGAGCCGGGAAAATAAAAACAACCAAAAAAACAATATAAAATAAGCAAACTCCCATGAACACCGTTCAGCTTTGATTCTAGAGGGGGGGGGGTTCAGATTCTAAGAGTTTTGTGTGCCCTTGTTCTGTAAGTAAGATTGGTATCCATTGGTCATGAGAATACGCCGCTATGCGAGGGGGGAGCCAGAGAGGGGTGTTGTTGGTTTGTTGGTATGGTTGTGGTTGTTATGAAATTGAGCGGAGGAAAAGCAAAGTAGCAGAGAAAACAAACGTCGAGCCATGATGCGCGCAAGTAGGAGAAAAGAAAATAGAGAAAAAGAATGAGGGAAAAATAGGACAAAATAGGAAAAAATACGTCGTGCTGCAAGTCAGCTATGACCAAGTCAAAGCAACAAAAAGACGATGCAAAAGAAAAAAAAAAAAAGAAAAAGGAAATAAAAGGTGCATCTTGGGCTTGGCCAAGGCCGGTAAGAGCGAGAGCAAGAGATGGCGGCTGATTGGCTGGATCCTGTAAGCTGCAAAGGGAAGCGACTCGGCGACAAGAAAGGGAAAGAAGTCGATCCAAAGAAACGGCAAGGGAGAGACGAGCCAGAAGGGAAGGCGAAAGGCGGAAGGCGGCAAGAGCAAAAGAGGAAAAGGAAGGGGGGAGGGGGAAAGAGAAGGCACGAGACGCCGAGAAGCAACGGAAAAAGGCGACAATGGCGGGAAAGAGGCAAGAGCCTGGTGGAGAAAAGCGCCTAGAAAAGGACCGCAGGCAAGAGCGGGCTGCAGAGAAGAAAAAGAGAACAAGGAAGAAGAAGCTAGAAACAAGGCAATAACCCGCTGATTTTTGGTGTCAAATAACAGCCAAGGAAACTACCTCGCCGGGGGTCGGGTTTCGGCTGATGGTCGTGGGGCCCTCCCCCCCCCCCGAGAGACCGAGGGCCTTGTCGCCACAGATCGACTGTGCCGGGGCTCGGTGTCACATCCGAGGTAGGTCTGCTGCCTGCTGTCTGAGTATGAACCTGAGCCTGAGCCTGAGCCCCAGTCCGCCTGCCATCAGTCCGCTGCTTTACCAGTTCTGCGGGGTATGCAGCGGCGCCTGGTAGGTCAGACCCGTGGTCAACAGGTAGTTCAGGGCAACCTCGGCAGCGTCCTCCTTGGCGTTGTTCAAGTTCTTGCCGTCGTACCAGAAGCGCGCGGCAATCGACTGGCCGTTAACGACAACCTGGCTGGACCAGGCAGTGCGGCCTCCTGTACAGAAAAGACGGGCATGTTAGCTACTGGCTGGGCTGCAGAAGAGGGCATGGGACGGCACGGCATGGAACAGGCGGAAAAGATCCGGACATACCTCTGCGATCTGACACAATCTGGAAGCTGGGCGAGGGGATGCTAGTGGTCTGGCACAGCTCTACAACATGGGTTCTGGTGTTAGTAATGCATGCATGCATATACACACTCCTCGGCATAAGCGAAGGGCCCGGCGGCCTACTGGTCAACGTACCCTCTAGACGGTCCTGCCATGACTGGCCGTTGCTGCTGGCGTTGCTGCTGGTGGTGCTCATGGTTGATATTGGGGGGAATATGAAGCCGAGGGAACAATCAAGGTGAAAGAGGGATAGAAGGCTGAGAGTAGGATAATCTGCCAAGATAGAAAAAGAACAGAGGCACACGAGAATGGGCAAGAGAATGGTCAGGCGGTCGGTCTGGTATAATAGTAGAGTGTAGAGTACCGAGTACAGAGAGCACAAAAGATAGCAGGAGGCAGACGCAGTAGCAAGATAGAAGAAGAGGAGGGGGAAGAAGAATCAGAAGGCGGTGGTGATGTTGAGAATGAAGAAGTCGTTGAACTGTCTAATACACATGCAGAAGAGAAGAAGGACGAAGGAAGGGCGATGGGACCGAGATATATATATATAAAAAGATATAAGCATGTACAGCAGGAAGGGATCCCATCGACTTTGTTCCCTTTTTTTTATTCTTTTTTCCTTCTTTTTTTTTCCTCGTCTTTTTTTTTAATCCCGTCTCATTGTGTCTTTGTTCCTTGCGAGTCAAACACGGAGACCTTGGCCTGGTCTGTCGTTTTCCCTTTTTTTTTTCTTTTTTTCCTTTTTTCTTTCTTTTTTCTCTTTTTTTCTTTTTTCTTTTTTTTTCTTTTTTCTTTTTTTTTCCCTTTTATGCCTGGGCTTTGGCTTTTTTTGGGCTTTATTTTCTGATTGGACATCTAGCCGTTGCCTCAAGCTTAAGCTCAAGCTACGCTTTGTTTCGGGAGGGGGGGGTATTTTATTTCTTTTTTATCGTGTATTTATCCAGTTTCTTCATAGCCGTCCGTCTTGTTTGTATTCTTGCTATTCTTCTTGTTCTCCTCCTCGCCATTACAACAGCTCATCCAGAATGGCCTGCTGGCACAGCCAGCTACACACCCCCAGGAGGCTATAATCTTTGCTAGATTTACTTGTAAAACATGCGAAGACAAAAGGGATAGCAAAGCAAGCTCAATTGAGGAGGGGGGGAGGAGGCGTGGTTGTGGGCTCCAAGGGGGGGGGGGGCTTGTTAGAAAATATAGAGGGAGTGTAAGTTACAGACAAAGATACAAGGCTCAGGGAACAAGCACAGGCACAGAAACAAGGCAAGAGAAACAGAGCTAGAAAAGGGACAGGGGCAAGGACATGCTCTTGCTAAGGCTCCTGCTATGGCTCTCGCTCCGAGCCACTCCCTTCCCCCTTCTCATATAACAGCTTGGTTGGCCATACTGCCTCTACCCACGCTTGCTTTCTCCGTCTTCACACCAACACCGGCTCTGTTTTTTCTTCTGCGAGGTGTTGCAACAACAACCCTGCCCTGTAACGGCTGTATAGCACCATAGTGTACAGCGTGGTATATACTCTGCAATGCGGCCGCCATACACCCACCACCACGACGCAGGCATGCAGGCTACGAGCATGCACGGAGGGGGGGGGCAGCATGTAAACAGCCAAGACTCCCCCAGCCGGCGAGACCCAACAGGACAAGCACATGGATACTCCAGACCAGAAAAGGCCAGAAAATATGAGGAGCACAAACGGGACCAACGGGACGCTGGAGTCTTGTTTGTTTCTTGTGCCATGTACTTGTGTATGTACTTACATGCCTGGATGTGCACATGTACATGTGGGCATGGCATGCTGGGGGGGGGGGGACTAGACACTCAATGCCACCCCCCCCCTCCACACCTATGCACATTCTTGCTTGCCTGTTTGCTTGCTTGCTTGCCTGATTGTTTGCTTGCCTGCTTGCTTGCTTGCTTGGTCTGTTTGATACTCTGAGGGCCCCTGCCTAGGGCTGTGTCTCCTCAGGCAGCGGCACCACCAACTATATACATGTTTACCTCCATACAATATGTACAATATATACACACATCCACAGAATACTTGTGCAACTGCACACACGTGCATATGCATATGCATCTGCTCATACACATGCTAGTTTGGACAATCAGACCTGCTGTGCCATTCATTTCCCTGCTGGTATATGCTGCCTGTTGTCTGATAGTCTGTTTGTCTCGCTTGTTATATCCCTCGCTGCCTTTTCTGCCTGTGGGCTGTTTTGATTTGTTCGGGGGGGGGGGAGGGGGGGTTCTTTCTTCTTCCTCCTCCTCCTCGCTCTGCTCATATTCACATACACACACACATACACACATACATACACTCATCACAATACCCTCGTCCTCTCTCTCTCATAGAAGTGTCATGCTCCCTTCTTGCTGTAGCCATGACGCGTCCCAAATGGCTGGAAACACACATTCCAGTCAACCTACTATACTGGTCTCTCCCCCCTCCCCCAGGATAGTACATAGCTACATGATATATACACCACATCCCCAGTTAACAGTCTCTTGTGTCCCGAGCATCAGACGGAGAAACCCTCTCGGTCATCCTTTTACTCTCTCGCTCCCAAAAACTATACACAAAAGAGACAGAACATAATAATCCTGCAACAAAACATCCTTGCTGTCTATGGCCGTCTCTGTTCCAAGTTACAGCCCAGCATGAAATACCGCCACGTTCCGTAGGTCTAAAGCGTTCCCTTCCGACGCGTGCAGCAGGGATCTGACACCCACAAGGCTTCTTCCTTCTTCTTCTGCTTCTTTCTTCCTTTGCTCGTCGTTTGCCTCCAAGCTCGAAGGATTGCCCTTCTACCTACAATGCAATTGTGCGATTCTGGGTAAGGGTTCCGGGTGGGGAGAGGGGAAAGGCGAGGAGGAGGGGGGGAGGAGGAAGAGGAGGAACCAAGCCAGGCTAGACCCTAATGAAACACTAAACCCGCTCTGAGCCCTCCCCTCCAGTGTTTTGTTTCGACTATACATAGACACATACGACCGGTCCATCCCTCCATAGACCCAGCCTAGCTGTCAATGCAAACGTTGCATCCAGGAGGAGCGAGGCAGAGTGAAGCGGCGCATGATCTCCCAGGCCTGCAGTTCTGGGCAGAATGCCTACACTACATTCGGCTTCATGTTGGGGGCAGCATGGCCGAGGAAGGCAGAGGAGCGCACGACGCACACGTGGTGCCATGATGATGCCAGGTACCGGCTGCTGTTAGGGTTAGACAACGGCTTAGGGTGCACTCTCCCTGCAACCGGCTTATTGCTCTCTGCATCCCGTAATTGCCCTCGCAAAAAAACAAACTTCAGATGAAGGTTCGTTTTTGCGGCGAGGTAGTTGCTGCATATTGTACGTGTTAGTCGTCCCTCCTTCCCTTTTCTCCCCTTCCTTCCCTTTTCTTTTTCCTTGCCTTGTCTACGCCCATATACGACAGCGCCGGGTTGATTTCTTTTGCTGTGAAAACTGAATGTGTATATTTATTTATTGACTCGAAGCTGACTTGGGCTGATAGACTGGCGTTTGCAAAAGAAGACCAAAAAAAGGAAAATCCGAAAATCCCTTGCGCCGAGTCCAAACTGTATACAAACAAAGCAACCAAGAAGACATGTGTGGCACATGTACATGTACATTTACATGCAGCCACATATACGGTGTTTGGCGCTTCGTTGTATTTCTACCCAAACAGTAAGATAAAGCCATCCCGCGGGTCTAGACTGCTGTCCTCCCCGCCGCGTCAAAAAAAAGAAAAAAAAGGCTTGCCGGCCTGCGTTGCACGGCGTGTGGCTTGTTGTTGCCGTTGCATCGTGGACTCGTTTGGCGTTTGGACCGACGACAACCCTTTTCACGCACATGCAAGCGTTGGATGGTTGCCTTTGGCATGTGCGAATGAACATGCAACGAGTCTCAGAAAAAGAAAACACGGCCAGGCGGAAGCGGAAGAGATACGACGCAGTTCCCTCCCCCCTCCCTTCCCACCACCACCACCACCTCCACCTCCACCGGCTTGCTTATCTCCGCCCCGACCCCCAATTTCACTGTTCATGGGCCTTATCACAGGCCCTGACATCATCACTGGCTGTTTGGCTTTTGGCTGCAAGCAGAGTTGCAATCAGCTACAGTGACGGTCTCAGCTTGTCTGTGTTTACACAAACACTGTCAAAAAACAAGCAAACAAAGAAACAAAGGACGAATGACAAAAGAGGCAAAAGCACTGTTTTCCCCCCTGCAGATGATTCGCCAGGTCGCAGGTTGAGCGAGAGGAGGGAGTCGTTCGCCCAGTCCAAGTTGGTGTTGCTGCTGCTGATGTGGACGTGTATGCAGCGCCTGCAAGCCTGTTGGAGCTTGTATTTGCACTCAAACGAGCATGCATACAATGTACAATGCAGTACATGTCCATCACGCTGCGACATACAATGCACATGCATGTCCAGACATGCACCACGCCTGCATATCTATCTACACCTACCTATCCATTTATTAATCCCTCCATACCCGCTTCATCCACCCGCACCATCTGCACGCCACCTGCACATCAATTCATGCTTTAGGAACAAGCCGTCCGCACCACTGTGGATGTCAGACGGCATGACCAGGCCTGGCCGCAACAGCCCAACAAGCTCTGTGTCCCCCCCCCCTCATCCTCTTGCCTGCGCCTATACCTGGCTGTCTGTCTTTCCCTCTGTCTCGTCTCGTAGTGTGTGACCGCATGAGTTGATCAGAGCAGACGCTGTTGTATAGCAAGTAACCATGATGGGCTCTCTCTCTCTCTCTGCGTGTGTGTGTTGTTGCTGGTTACACAAGAACAGCAAGCCTAAAAAGACATTACCAGTAACCTGCGAGAGAGCACAAGAAGAGCAGACGCTGTGCTGCCAGTCAATAACTTACGAGCCGTCGGCCTCGGGACACACGTGCCAGGTGGTTGACAGCGGCTGCGTGCTTGCTTGTGGCTCGCAGACACAGAAACAGTGGCAGAGACAGACACGAGCACCGGCGCAGGCAAAGGCCGGAGGTACAAGGACGGACACAAACACAGACACAGACACAGACACACACATAAGCACAATCACAAAAGTCTACCTGGGCAACAAGCCGGTGCATGCATTGCACAACAACCCATACCGACACACACACACGCACACACACACACACAAGTACACGCTGCATGCAGCTGGCTGCCCAATCTGCAGACAGACCATATCAAGCTGGGCGGCTGCAGCCAGATGTCGTCTGCTCCCACAAAAGGGCCGCCGGCTTTTTCCACGGCCAGGATTTCTGAGGGGCAGAAGCATTGCAGCCGGAGAGAAAGGTTGATGATGGTATGCGTACGTCTGTACGGCATGGGCACTTGCGGTTCGCTGCGTGCAGGCCGTGCCTCTACCACTCCCACTCCCACTCTTGTTGCCGGTTTGAGGGAGGGAGACAGGCGAGCCCGTGTGCTTCTGCGCCCAGAGAGGCACGCCCAGTGCAGTAGCATACGCGTACAGCCAAGCTATCGCGGGCCCAGTGCGCGCTTGAGACGGGACGTTATCTTTCCCCTTTGCTCTCGCCGTCTCCAAGCCGGCCTGCTGCACCTTTGCCTCTGGCCATGGCACAGGCCACGTTCATGCAACAAGCCGGCGGTCAGGCCATGGAAGCATGACAGACGCTCGTTATTGCAGTGTTGTTCCAAGTGTGTGCGTGTACGTGCGTGTACGTGTGCATGTGCGCGCGTAGTTGGTGACAAGCTCGCCATCAAACAACCTGGTATCCCAGGACAACACTGCCAAAAGGCCCCTCCCCCTCCCCAACGCACACGCAACAAGACTTTCCTCCCCGTGGACTGTTCGTCATCTTCCGCCTCTCTTCCCCGACTGGCCACAGGAAGCCCAATGCTCTTGCGGAAGCATGAGCACTGGGGTGGGACAAGGTGGGAAAAGATCCAGAGGACGATGGACGGTGGAAAAGAAAACAAAACAAAAAGAAAGCAGGCAAATGCACAGGCAAAAAAAGAGAAAAAAAAAGAAATAGGAAAAAACGGCTGCCACACAGGCATACGTTCATCAAGCAGCAGGCCGATACGGCGTACAGAGCGCACAGGCTCCCGGTCAGAGACGGACGGGCATAAGAGAAGGCCGTGTGGCATTGGAGGAGCGATGGAGAGGCGTGGCTCTAGGAAACAGCCACGCATGAAGCAAAAGACATGGCCTTTGGTGTCATCGACTGACGGGTAGCTGCGAGAAGACGATGCTGTTTGCCGAGTGTGTGCGTGTGTGCGTGTGTGCGTTTAGGCATGACAAGGCATGACAGAGAAGCAACACCAGCAAACCTCCAACAAATAAACTTGTGTTACCCTAGCCACATCACATGCTACACTCTACACAAAGCCTCAAAACACGACGTGATGCTCTGTCGTCCACCGTTGCTTGCTTAGCAGGCCGCCCGCCAGAGGGCTACATCACGAAGACCAGAGCAGGCAGCCGGTGCCACAGCCACAGCCACAGCCACAGCCATTGGGCCTTTGCCGCCTGCAGCACTGTTCCGCCGGCTTGAAACAGAGCAAAGCAGCGCAGAGAAGGACACGCGGGAACGGAGCTCCGACACACGCGAGACGGGAGCTGCGCCCTGAGATGATGACGTAATTGGTGGCGGCTGGTGAAGGCCCCGGGCCTGGACAGGGCGTATAGCAGAGGGGGGCTGATTGCGAGGCAGCTTGGGCACGTATGCCAGAGGGACGATGGTAGGCTTGTAACTGTGATATACAGCGGGTGATCATTCCGTTGACTTGTCGATTAAAGAAGGGGTCAAACGATTGTACACATGGTATGGTCTCTCATGTACAGAGTCACGTGCAGGATTACACAAGGGCTATTTACCCTACTATAGCATCATCCCTGCTATCACATGCAAGGCCGCCGCGCGCTTTCTCCAAGCCAATTATGTTCCTGTTGGGGTCACAGGCCCAATGCAGAAGGAACTGTACTGGCGAAATCTGGGGTAAATCGTTTCTGGCAGTTGCCTTTTGGAATGAATGGAGCCTCGGCACATCTCCTGCGATAAATACAGACAAGGCCGCTCTTTTTTCCTCTTTTTTTCCCCTTTTATTCCCTTTTTTTTTCTCTCTCTCTGGCTGTTGAACTCAATCGGGGCGTCGAAACCGGTTTCTTTGTGATTGTTGATTTCTCTTTCGTTTTTTAACTGACTTTTTACTGCGCCTGCGTTGGTTTGGGCAGTTTCATTCTCTTGTTTTCCGCTTGTGATCTTCGGCTCGGCTTGCTGCTTGCTTGCGTATATTGTCGTTTATACACCGCTTCCACGGCTATCAACATACACCCACACGCACACACACACACACACACACACCCACACGCGCGCGCATCATGCCTCTCACTACCGAACTTACTCGCCGTCTAGGCATTGAAGGCATGTTTCTACACATCTACATCCCATCCGCCTCCCACTAACAGCCACACCACCATTACAGTACCCATCGTACAAGGTGGCATGCAACATGTCGGCACCGCCGATCTCGCCGCTGCCGTCTCCAACGCCGGCGCCCTCGGCATAATCACGGCCCTCATTTTCCCCACACCCGCCGCTCTGGCGGCCGAAATCGCCCGCTGCCGCACGCTGACCACGCGGCCATTCGCCGTCAACATCACGCTGCTGCCGTCGCTCGTGCCGCCCGACTATGCCGCGTACGCGCAGGCCGTCATCGACTCAGGCGTGCGCATCGTCGAGACCGCCGGCAACTCGCCGGGCCCTGTCATCACACAGCTCAAAAAGGCCGGCATCATTGTGCTGCACAAGTGCACATCGGTGCGCCACGCCCTGTCAGCCATTAAGCTCGGCGTCGACTTCCTGAGCATCGACGGTTTCGAGTGTGCCGGCCACGTGGGCGAGAGCGACATTACCAACTTCATCCTCCTATCGCGCGCGCGCCAGGAGCTCAAGGTGCCGTTCATTGCATCAGGAGGCTTTGCTGATGGCATGGGCCTGGCAGCGGCGCTATGCCTAGGCGCCTGCGGTGTCAACATGGGCACGCGCTTCCTGTGTACCGAGGAGGCGCCGGTGCACCGCAACATCAAGGAGAAGATTGTCTCGGCGCAAGAGACAGACACGGCGCTGGTGATGCGGCGCTGGAGAAACACGACGCGCCTGTTCAAGAACAAGATCACCGAGGAGGCGCTCAAGGTTGAGCGGGAGAGCAAGGAAGGCAAGTTTGAGGAGATTGCGCCCTTTGTCAGCGGGAAGCGGGGCAAGGAGGTGTTTGTCCGAGGCGACCCAGAGTACGGCGTGTGGACTGCTGGTCAGGTCATCGGGCTGATTCACGACATCCCGACGTGCAAGGATTTGGTGGCTAGAATCGAGAAGGAGGCCGAGCAGACGTTACGGGAGAAGTTGTCTATCATTGCACCAAGAGGTAGCAAGCTATGAGTGCGGTTTTGTCTGTGTTTGTGTTAGTTTTGCGAGAGCCTTTGGGTATTAAAGTGGTATTGAATGCTGAAACTTGTCGTATTGTCGTCATTTTATAATCGATTATTGGGATACTCCCCGGCTGTATTGACTGAGCCCGTTGCGACAACAAGCTGTCTATGGTGATGATGACAGCCACACTGACGTACTTCGGGTACGCATCGCTGAAAATGAAGAGAGAGACTCGGATGTAGCAGAGGCCAGAGATCTTTAGGTTGTCGTTGTGAAGACGGAGTCAAGCTGAATTCTGTTTCACAGACACGCAGTGATGTGGCCTCGGCGGAGAAAGTTGGCGAGCCATTGAACGCTTGTTTGAGGAGAAATGAAAAGGCAGAGAGACGCCCAAAAGGAAGCCCACGGGTAAGACCAGATGGCCAGAGCCCAAACGGGAAAGAAGTGAAAATTATGCAGACCATGTGACTGTTGCGTTTGCTCTTGCTCTTGCTCTTACTCTTGCTCTTGCTCTTGCCCTGCTGGCCTCGGGTTTATCATGGCCTGTTTATCATTTTGACACCCTGCCTTCCAATTGAGGCATGTGCTTGCTATTATTTGAGTTATGCTGTGAAGCTACGCCCGGTTGATTGGTTGTTCGCCGAAGACCCACTTGTAGTATCCCCGGAGGTGGTTAGTGTAACGTGCAGCCGTGCTAGGGTTACGGACTGTGGGTTACGGGTAGCGACACGCAGGTATTGTTACGGCTCTTGTTTACAGTTCTTGACGTTGAAACGAACTCGGGTTCCGTGATTTAGACTTTGATTAACTAAACAAGCCCCGGCAATATCCAATGCAATGCCAACAACAAGAAGATGAAATGGAAATAATGTACAAACTTGGGCCATCTTTGGCGCGCCTCCCGCTCGCTGCTCATATAAACACCTCTCCCACACCCGCTGTTCATATCACTTCGTCCCCCCTCTCCCCAAATTTAGGCCTTTGTAGCCTTCCCATCCGGGAACTCCTTGCCCTTGTAGTCCTTGGGCGCCAGCACAACGTCAAAGTGGAGCTGCAGCTTGGCCTGATCATCGCCCTCCAGAGGCGGGAAGCTGACCACGAGATCGTCCTTGACCGCAAAGACGGTGTCGGTCACCAGCCAGGGGTCGTCCTTGGGGTACAGCTGGGTAGTGCAGCCCTGGAAGTCGGGGTGGGTCACCATGATGTGAATGTGCGCCGGGCGCATGGTGTGTCTGTCCATCAGTTGCACCAGCTTGTAGGCCGGGCCATCGGACGGCAGGCTGTAGGCCGTGGGGTAGTAGCAGTACAGCGAGTAGTTGCCCTCAGCGTCCGCGCGGAACTTGCCACGCAGATTGTTAGGGGTCTGATTTTCGGGGTCCTGGAAATCGTACTTTCCGTTGGCCGACGCCTGCCAAATGTCAAACACGGCGTTGGGGATGCCCTTGCCCGTCGTCAGATCCGAGATCTTGCCCCACATCTTGACAACACGGCCCTCGGGGTTGGGGTTCACGATGATGGAGCTTCCCAGGTCACGGAAGGGCGCGTGCGGAGACCAGAAGGGGCCAAGAATTGAGGACGATGTGGGGTCGATGCCCGTGTCGGAGATGATCTTGTGGGCAATTTCATCGACAAGCCTAGTGACGTCATTGTGTTAGTACATCAAGTTCTAGGGTTAGGGTTACCGTGCTGGACAACTTACGACTCAAGGCCCAGGATGTCGGAGATGCGGTGGGCTTCGTTGCGGGTGGGAGTAGAGATAGTACCAATGTAGTTGATGAACTGCACACCAGCCATCCATTCGTCATTGGTCAGCTCAACCTCCCGAGCAAAGTCGTGGATGTGGCTGATCAGAGAGCTCATAAGCTGACGGTTACGGGGCGTCATGTTGGGCCCCATGGTGCTGAGAACACGCTTGGTAAAGGTGGGGTCCCAGCGGTCCAGGCGGCTCCGGCCAGCCTCGGGAGCCTCATTTTGGGCGGAGGCAGCAGACAGGGTGACGGTCTCAGACGACATTGTGAGGGAGGGGGTGTGGGGCAAGAAGAAGAGGCGATGGAAGGTGGAAGAATGACAAGAGAGAAGATGGAAGATAGAAGATGAACGAAAAGAAAAGAAAAAGATGTGAAAAGATGATGGGCGGGAATGCAGAAGAAAAGAACAATCGTGTCGTATCCGGGGATGGCACTGGGCTTTTATATCTGGAGAGCCGCAAAAATACACAGCCGGCATTCCACCATGCATCTTCCGCTGCACGCTGCAGAAGCTGCTCGCTCCACATGAGCAAAGACAGAGAAAAAAAAAGGGGGGGAGACAGAGACAAGAGCCAGCCCACAAAGGAGCCTAGTAGCAAGCACATTTGCCGCGAAGCTCTGCCTCTTGCCCACCCGGTGCGCACTAACTCTTACACCCTGCTTATGACCACCTACCCCACATTCTAACATGGGGGCAGACCTGCTTCGGACATGGGCTCGGCAAGTCAAGGAACACAGGAGGAGGGAGGGGAAAAAAGAAGCTGCCGGTTATCCTGGATTAGGGCAAGCAAGCATGGGTTGAGAAATCCGATATCTAGGCCATGTGAGTGGCCCGGGGAAAATCATTAAGGCGCGACCTTGGTGTGTGTGTGTGTGTGTGTGTGTGTATGTGTGTGTGGGGAAACCCGTGTCATTGTACTTTGCAGAGGGACTTGCTTGACGGGAACAGCACGGGGAAGAGAAGAGCGCCTGACATAGGCTGGTCTGTGTTTCTGTTCTTTCGTGTCTGCCGCACCGTAGCACTTGGGACTTGCACGGTTGACAGGTCGCAAGAGGGGTCATGACGTCCTGCGCAGAAAGCAGAAAGTACAGGCTTTATCGGCTGCCGCTTCACTGGGCTTAGGGGGTTGCTAGGCCTGTAGCTCCAGGGGGCCGTGGCAACGCCACTGGAAGGGAGGTGCCAGACGATATACGTCGCCCAGTCTGCCAATTGCCCACCATTTCCGGATCCAGTGCAAGCATACAAGAGGCCGAACCACCAACGGGTTGCCCATCAAGCGAGTTCCCCTAGTCTTGCTTGGCTCTTCCTGGCGGACGGATACGCGGCCTATGAGCGCACATGAGATGGTCATGTGGTGTCAGAGAGACCCAGGGTTATTTAGGGTTGCTAATACACTTTGCAGAGACTGAGGGAAGAATCATCTGCCGCGGCAGTGGATATTTCCGGCAGTTGGCGCGGTAATGTTTTCCCGAAGATCTTAGGGTTGGACCAGGGTTAGATCTTGTCAACGGCAGAGGATTTGGCCAGTCTCAGCTTTTGGCCTTGCTTGATGCTGTGACTTGGAGACAGCAGAAAACCGAAAAGCTCGCTGCGTCTTTTCCTTCCTTACATTTTATTCTTCTTCTTCCTTTTCTTTTTGGCCCCTCCCCCCTATTGAGTATGAGTCTTGTGCTACCAAGGCTGCCCAACAAACTCACTCACATTTCTCGTTTCTTGCACACCTCCACAGCCGCCAGAATGCCTGTCCACCATCTGATGATTGGTACGTGGACGCCTCCAGGTGCTATTTTCACGGTGTCGTTTAATGATGAGACTCTGGAGATGAAGCTTGTGAAGCGCACAGCGATTCCCGAAGACGAGCCGATCTCGTGGATGGCCTTTAGTGTAAGTTACGTTGTTGTTGTTGTTGTTGTTGTTGTTGTTGTTGTTGAGAGCCTAGACGGCACAATGGCTGATGCTAACACGAAGCACCCCCCCGCCATGCTCACTTGTAGCATGACAAGAAGAACCTTTACGGCTCGGCCATGAAAAAGTGGTCCAGCTTTGCGGTGAAAAGCCCGACAGAGATTGTTCACGAGGCGTCGCATCCAATGCTGCATGACCGTGAGTTGTGCCCTGCCATGCCGCATATAGACAAGCTAAAAAGGCTGATCAATCCACTGACACCGCCGTGTAGCAAAGGCTAGCTCGAGCGATAGCAACACGCGGGCCATCTTTTTGCTGCCCGCAAAACAGGAGCCGTTCTCCGTGTACTGCAATCCATTCTATGACCACGCTGGCCACGGCAGCGTCTTTTCAGTGGATGGCGGCGGCAAGCTGCACGCAAACACGCAAAACTATGAATACCAGCCCAACAGTGGCATCCACGGCATGGTCTTTGACCGCTCAGAGACCTACCTGTACTCGGCCGACCTGCGCGCCAACAAGTTGTGGGTCCACGCGAAAGATGCCACGGCTGGCGGCACTGGCAGCATGGCCCTGGTCGGCTCGGTTGATGCGCCGGATCCGCGCGACCACCCCCGCTGGGTGGCCATGCACCCCACTGGCAACTATCTATATGCCCTGATGGAGAAGGGCAACCGCATCTGCGAATACGTCATCGACCCTGCCACCAAGCTGCCCGTGTACACGCAGCGCTCGTTCCCACTCATCCCGCCAGGCATTCCGGACCGCTGGACCATGTACCGTGCCGATGTCTGCGCCGTGTCCTTTAGTGGCAAGTACCTCTTTGCGAGCAGCCGGGCCAACAGCTTCGACCTGACGGGCTACATGGCGGCATTCAAACTGGCCGACAACGGCAGCATTGAGAGACAGATCTGCCTGAACCCGACGCCAACGAGCGGCGGCCATAGCAACGCCGTGGCGCCATGCGACTGGAGTGATGAATGGGTGGCCATCACGGACGACCAGGAGGGCTGGGTCGAGATGTACCGCTGGCAGGATGAATTCTTTGCGCGGGTGGCGCGAGTGCGGATACCGGAGCCCGGCTTTGGCATGAATGCGATTTGGTATGATTAGGAGGAGAGAGGAGCATGGCGGGTAATAGATTGGATTTGACGTAGGCTAGAGTCGGAGGTGAATGTGAATGTAAAGGTAAAGTTGAACCCCTCATCTGTGAACTGCCCATTGTCGTACAAAGCCCCGCCCAGAGCAGTGCAGCTGGCAGCAGCTGCCGCCGGCTGACCAAATGTCACCCGCCACTTTCAGGCCCCTTAAGCCCTTTTCGGCGACGGCCCCACAGCTTACCCAGTCACGTGATCACCTGACCAGCTAGTCGCGTCTTGTGCTGAGCGCCAGTCGCGTCTCGCGAGGATCTCGAGATGACCGAAACTTAGGCTTCACATCAAGCCACCAATCTGCCTTCACCACACCGCCCTTCCTTGTGCCCCGCGCCTTGCCATCTTGCTCCGCGAAACAAAGTACTTGCTGTATTTATCTGCGTACAGGCCTTTGCTGATAGCGCTTCCAACATGGGCGGCTCGAAGGCCGTGTTTGACCAGTGCGTCTTTGCATTTGTTCCCAGTGATTTGCTGTCACCGAAGCTCATTGGCGAGGTACGTTGCCTGCCCCCCACCCCCTTCGCCCGCCTTGCGATGCGGCTTGTCGTGCTTACGCCGCAAACTTCCAGTGGCCGGCGCGTTGCTAACAGGCCACACAGCTCTCAGACATTGTCGCCAAGAATGGAGGCTCGGTTTGCGCGCCGCTCGACGACAACGACCTGCGCACCTTTGAAGCCACGCACATTATCTCGACAACCATCGACTTCCCGCAGTATGTCGATGCCCAGGCATTCATGATTCCCGTGGTCAGCCACCACTGGATCCAGCAGGCCCTCACGCGGGGCAAGCTACCACAGCCGCGCCCATACTCGCCCGACCCCCGCTTGATATTCTCCAATGTCGTCGTCACTTGCAGCGGGCTCTCGGACACAGACACCGACACCATTGTCGGGGCCACCATGGCGCTGGGGGGCACTGAGAACCGCACAATCACCCGCCTGACGACTCACATATGCGCGCCGTACTTGACAGAGGAGTTGGCGGCCCAGGCCCGGGCCAAGGGCTTCCGTGGCGTCTTTGTCATCCCGCACTGGTAAGCAATGCCAGTACCACGGCGCCGCCCCGCATTGTCTAACACTCTCCGCAGGTTCAACGATTGCTTTAAGCTTGGCAAGCGTATCGACGAAACCCCATACACACTCCCCAACATGGAGGTGTTCAACACCGACCCCAAGGATACCCTCAAGATCCCTCCCAGCAAGGGCATCGTCGGCGCCACTGACCCCAATCCGGCCTCGCTGCCGCGGCCAGTCGTCACGGGCTCTCGCGCGCCGCTACGCGTCTTCCGAAACAAGGCGGTCATGCTCGGCAGCGACCTTATTCTCACCGACGACCTGCGCAGCACCATTACCGACATGATTAAGGAATCCGGCGGCTCGATTGTGGACAACACAGACCAATGCGACATGTACATTGGCCGCTACCGTTCTGGCAACGACTACGTGCGCGCGTCGCACCTGTGCAAAGACGTCGGCAATCTTTCCTGGCTGTATCATCTCATTGTCAACGACAGCTGGACGTCGCCGCTGCGGCGGCTGCTGCACTACCCCATCCCCAAGGAACCGCTCAAGGGCTTTGAAGGGCTCCGAATAACAGTGTCGAACTACGGCGGCGAGGCACGGACGTATCTGGAAAATCTCATTACGGCCGCCGGCGCCACCTTCACCAAGACTATGAAGAACGACAACACCCACCTCGTTACGGCGCGGCGAACAGGCGAAAAATGCGAGGCGGCCGTCGACTGGGGCATCGAGATTGTCAGCCATCTGTGGGTCGAGGAAAGCTACGCCAAGTGCGCCGTGCAGCCGTGTTCCAACACGCGCTATAGCCACTTCCCTCCGCGCACTAACCTTAGCGAGGTTCTCGGGCAGACCTTCTTCGACGAGGCCATTCTGCGCGACCTGTACTACCCCGGCGGCGACGACCTGCCCAAGGTGGCGCAGCTCAAGCGGCGCATCCGGGACGTTGCCAATGACAATGTCTTCAAGAAGGGCCCGGCCAAGGGCACGCTCAACTACATGGACGACGATGGCCCGCCTGCCTCGGCGGTGCCCAAGTCTGTAAAACGGCAGCGCACGGCTCCTGCAGCAGCCGCCAATGGCAGCGAGTTCTCAACCCCAACGCGCCAAACACGGACCAAGCCCGGCACCGCCACGGCCAGCACCGCCGCCACCGGCAGCTTTGCATCGACAACCAGCGACATGATGGACGTCGACACGCCCGTCACAGGCGGCCGTAGCGCCAAGTCCAAGGCGGCCAAGAACATCCAAAGCCTCGTCGAGGACATCAAACTGTACGAAAAGGAGAACAAGCGCTCGAGCAGCGGCGGAGTCTGGGGCGGCCGCCGGGCGGCCGACGAGCTGGAAAAGGCCATGCGCGACTCTATCAAGGGCAGACGAACGGAGAGGGCCGACAGCAAAGAGAGCGAGGGCGAGGAGGACGAGGCGCACGCCACCAAGCGGCGCAAGGCGTTACCGGACATCAAGTACCGCATCATGACGACTGGATTCCGGCGCTGGTCGAATAACCCAAAGCTCGAGGAGCGGGAAAAGGTAAGAAATACGCTTCAGTCCCTGACGCTGCCTACGCGGCCGCAGCAGCTACATGTATGCTAACACTGGCTAACCCTCACCCAGGCCCGTCTGCGCGAACTCGGCATCA
Organism: Thielaviopsis populi; assembly: GCA_017591655.1. Taxonomy (NCBI): domain Eukaryota; kingdom Fungi; phylum Ascomycota; class Sordariomycetes; order Microascales; family Ceratocystidaceae; genus Thielaviopsis; species Thielaviopsis populi. The sequence goes on from JADILG010000298.1 coordinate 18,000, forward strand.
AGCTCGTCGAAGATGGAAACCCCTGCCAGTACCTCGCAGCACCTAAGGTTCTCCGCACTCTCAAGTTCCTCAAGACGCTGGCGCGGGGGCCCATCCTCATCAACACGTCCTTCATCGACAGCGTGCTTGACCAGGACACGCTGCTCGACCCGGCCGATTTCCTGCTCAAGGACGACGAATATGAAAAGGCCAACAATGTTAATCTGCAGGAAGCCGTGGCGCGCGCGCGCGCCAACAAGGGCAAGCTGCTCGCCGGCGTGCCCATCTTCTGCTCGGACCACGTGGCCAACGGCAAGGACACGTACCGCGCCATCGCCGAGGCCAATGGCGCCACGTGGCGCGAGCTGACGGCGCGCAACGTCATCAAGCCGTCCAAGGCCGGCGACGGCTCCGACGGCGCCGCGCTCGAGCCCGTGTACCTGCTCTCGTCGAACTCGCCCAAGGAGCAGCGGTTGTACACGCGCTTCGTCGACATGGCCATCAATGGCAACATGGAGCCGCGCATTGTCTTGACCGAGTGGTTGCTGGCGATAGCGATTCGGCAGGAGATGGTGTGGGACGAGAAGTACCTGGCCGAGAACGAAAAGAAGGCGGTGGCAGGGGCCGGGACGGCGGTCTAGCGCGGGGGGTTGAGCTGTTTGGGTGAGTAAGTGTGAGTGTGTATGAGTGTGTGTGAGTATGTGTTGAGTCGTTGTCGTTGTCGTTGTCGTTGGGCTTCCTCTTTCCTTGTATCATATTCTTTCACGTGGGCGTTTTAGACAGGCATGTTCAGAAGAGGAGATTGCCTTGCTTCCCGGGACAGCGCCGGGCTGTGAGTCTGATATCTCTGTTTCTCTTTCTCTTTCTTCTTCTTCTTTTTCCTCCTCTTCTTCTTCCTCTGCCGCCGCAATTCCCGGAGCAGAGCATCCTTGCAGTCGCAAGATAGCAATATACACGCCCCCCCCCTCTCCAATACGAGAGGCTTTCAAAAGAACTTGACACCGGATGAATCTTGTCCAAAGATTTGCGCCTTGCCGCGCTTGACCAGCATGTTGAGTGCCTTGAGCAACAAGTCGTTGTCCAGGCCGTGGAACTCTGCAACACCGCATCACGCATTAGCACATCAAGCACCACCAAGACAAGGCCGCAAGCCAGAACGCAGCTCCCAGCTCCCAGCCCCCAACTCCCAACTCCCAACTCACCTGTGCCCATCGTCTTCTCGCCCTCTGCCAGCTCATACAGTGTGAGCACCGTGCCCTTCTGCCCCGTCTCCTCGATCCACCGCTCCAGAAGGCCCGCCCACTCCTCGGGCGTGCGCCAGTAGATCCACACCACATCTCCACCGCCACCGCCACCGCCACTGCCACCACTGCTGCTCTCGCGCCCGCCCGACGCATACACGTACTCGGCCCGCCCGTCGCGCCGCATGAAATCAATCACTTCGCGGATATCCGCCGTCGACAGCCGCCGGTTGATGCGACGGTTGGCAAAGAGGTCCGCGGGCGCCGAGTCGCCCGCGCCCACGCCCGGGGCGGAAAATGCCGGTGTCGCCGCGGGTGGTGGCGTCAGGTTCGTTCCGGGCAGAGCAGACGCGGTGGCGCTGCTGGTGGTGGGCAAGATGGACAGCTTGTAGATGCGGTGGTGCTGGCAGTATGCGAGCACGAGCGCGGCCCATTTGGTCAGCTGGGCATGGTGGGTGGTCAGGTTTGTCTGGCGCGTGAAGAAAGGCGGGAAGTGGTACTCTCGCGGGAACTGGAAGTCTGCCATGGTCATGGTCTGGCTTGGTGATGCGTTGTGCGGGCGATGAGAAGAGCGAGGCGCACATAAACGTACCGGGCTGGTGTTGATGAAGTCGTGAAGTACGTGTGTTGACAGGCAGGCCGGAAATTGGGGGGGGGGACAAGCGGGGTTTATAGGGCAGTACAGACACTAAAGAGCTGGCTATCCACTATAAGTGCCCCACTGCATGAAAATTACAGGCCACGACAGGCTGCAGGTTGGGGTACTATCCACTACGAGGCCCTGTATTTACAGTGGCTATGCAGCAATCAGCTCGCGGTACTACACACTACAAAGTCCCGTATTTACAATGGCCATGCAGCAAATAAACAAGACAGAAACCATTTCATATAAACAACGCCTAGCTCTAAATTATGTAATCATCAATTGATATCGCACGCAATATCTGGGTAAATCCATCCATCCACCCACCAGCACTCACACTGCCATCGTGTGATTCTGGCTCCACGTGCTGGCGCCGCCACACGCCGAATCTTCCTTCAAACTACCCATGACTTTTGAAATCTCGAAACACCGGCTGACCAGGTCCAGACGCAGCTGCTCGCCCATGCCGCTAGCCTTTCCCTGGCCGCCGCCAATCCACCGCCTTACACTATTTGCCATGAACTCGACCATGGCACGGTGTGGCTGGACGGTGGACTTGCCGCGGAAGAGCGCCTCTGTGACTTTGCACATGGCCACACAGCTTAACAATGACAACGGGCCGCATGCACGACTAGAGATCGTGTAGACCGGCAACGAGACCGGCTCGTTCTTGGCATTGGCCTTGTTCAGCCGTGATAGGATAATGGCACACTGCAGCGAGGCGTTCAGGTCGCTAGTTGCAAAGACACCAAAGTTGGCGTGGCCGAGAAGCTTCACAGCGGAAGAAATATACACGTCGCGGCTTCTCTCCACCAACAGTGCTTGAGCAACAGCGGCCTGGGCTTGCGTAAGAGATCCAGCTGGAGACGCGCTCAGTGCAAGATCTAAATCAGAGCTAATGCCGGCTTGAGCAGAAACAACCGCGGCATCTTTGGTGGTGGTGCTGTGAATCAGAACCCGGTTAATCAACATGTCAGCCCACCAGATACCAACAGCGTCCAAGGGGGGGCATGAGGACATGTCGTGGCCTGATGACTCTGCAGTATTCCAGATGTAGTCTACAGCCTTCAAGAGAACATGGCGGGTAAACACGTCGTCATGTTCCTGCTCCAGGAGCACAGCCAGATGCTGGGGAAGCTCGTCATCAGAAGCGACTGCGGCGCCGGTGTAAATGCTTTGAAGTCGCTCAAGCGCACGATAGAGGTATCTGGCCTCGTTCCAGTATGCTCGAGACATGTAAGAAGCAAAGGAAGCAAGAAAAGGAATTCCAATATCTTGGACGGACTGGGCAACGACTTGTATGTGAAGGGTCTTGCGCATCAGATGGCCGGGGGTGTTTGGAAGAGTGGTTGACGACAGAAAGGTAAAGAGAAGCCGTTGGAAACTGACGGCCTCGTCATGGCCAGAAAGCTGGGCGTCAATGACCTCAGACCAGACCCGAGCACGCTCTGCCTCTTGGTCATCACTGCGACGGAAGAGAAACTGGTAGTAGTGGGGCCCAAGAATGAAATAGATTGCAACTTCGACAGCCTTGGCACACAAAGCAAGCAGCTCGGCGAAGAGATTCGCGCAGGTTGGAAACCACACCTTGCTAGTAGCACATTCCCATGACTGCTTGCGGGCCTGTTCCAGTGATGTTACCAGGGGCGTCATATGCCTTCTAAGCCCGGCCGTCTTCTTTGATCGCCTCGGTGGCCCGTTGAACAGCATAGGCGCCAGAACGTACGCAAAAATGCCGAACACTAACAACAGCTTGGCAGTGAACAAGACTTGCAATGTCGAGATGGAATGTCCCAGCATGTTGATGTGCATACGAGACAGGGCAGAGTTGACAAGATATGCGGGCAGGCCTGAGAGCCCGCGGCCTTCTGGCTGCTCGACGCTCTGTTCATCCTCTCGCAGCGCCTCGAGAATCATGAGGCCAGCAAGAGATCCGACCATGAGCTTGCCATAGTTGTTGCCGCCGTTCTGGTAGCGGGCTTGCTGCATCTGCTGCTGTTGCTGGATTGTTTGCTGGCGGTTGCCTACGGGGCTCGCAAATTGCTGAGGCGGCACTGGATACGGCTGGCCCTGCATTTGGGTTTCCAGCAGGCGCTTCATTTCATCGGGGACGGGGATCATGCCGACTGCAGGGGACTCGGGGGCCTGTGACGAGTCCATGTCGATTTCGGGAGACATGAACTGAGAGGGACCGGGCGTCTGGGCGGCAGCAGCAGCGGCAGCAGCACATTGCATAGACATGAGATTCGGGGGTAGTGGTCCTAGGGTTCCGCTCATGGCGCCGGCCATGAATAGCTTTTCAAAAGCTTGAATGCGGCGTTGCATGGCGAGGTTTTCGTCGATGAGGCGATTATTTCGCTTTTCCAGATGTCGAATATACTCGGTAGCCTTGCTGAGGACCTGGTATGGGGGGTTAGTATTACGAGGGACATTCAGCTTAGGGGGTAGGCAGAGAGATGGTGGTGCCAGTATTTGAAAAATAAAAAAACAAAACAAAAACAAAAGAAAAAGAAAAGAAAAAAAAAACTTGGAGAGGCAAGCAGACGCAGATGACGCCAACTTACCGTTGCCTTGTTTAGCTTGTGCGCAGGTGTAAGTCCGTGGAGCTCTTCACGATCTTCAGTGGTGTCCTCGCCCCGCGCACTCTTGGACATGATTCTCAAGCTGGGGACTGAGTCGCGCAGGTAGGCTATCTTGTCGTTGAGATTGGTGCGATATCGCTTCTCAATCATGTTGTGGGCTGTCTTTTTCACGGGACCTCCGTCGTCCTCGTCGTCGTCGTCTTCGTCGTCCTCGGCGGAGACTTTGCGCTTCTTGTTGGTGGTGGTGGACGAGTGCGCGACATCAAGGTCCATGGACGTGTTGCCGCGGGAGTCCTCGGTACTAGTGGGCACGCCCGGCGTAGTCATACCGGCGGCGGCGGAGGGCGAGTGATAGCGCAAGTGCGGCGGCGGCATCTTGATAGACTTGAGGCGATCGAGCTGGGCGGGAGTGAGCTTGTCGACAGCCTCGGGAGATATGGCGTCAAGGCCGCTGGAGACGGGCTGTTGGAAGGCGACTGAGGCTAGAGAGGGTGAGTAGGGAAAGAGAGACTGCAGTTGCTGGATTTGGAGTTGCTGCAGATGGAGGTTCTGCTCATGCGGAGAGAGAACGCTAAGATCCCAAGCGGAGGGATAGCCGGGGGTGGTGGGATTAGTGGCAGAAGCGGGAGTTGAGATGGGGCCACGGGCGGTGGGAGAAGGAGTATTGAAAGCGGGGGTGGCAGCGGCAGCGGCAGCGGCAGCTGTTTGAGACCAGTTGGAAAGGTTGAGGTTGTTGAAGTAGTAGGGCTGGGCGGTCTGGGGTTGGAGATGGGGTTGTGCCTGTGCCTGAGGCTGAGATTGATATTGAGATTGAGAGTGAGAGCTGTTGTCTAGAGGAGATTCGATAGAGGGAGATGTGAGGGCAGAGGCCGAGATGTTGGCGTTGTGGACAAGAAGAGGGTTGGCCTGGTATTGAGTCTGGAGATGGCCGTGGTCTGTCACGGCAGAAGGCGGCTCTTGGCTTGGATTGTGAGTCTGAGTGTGAGTCTGGGTTTGGGTCTGAGAGTGGGAGTGGGTGACATCGGCCAGTTGCAAGGACGGCGGCTGTTGTTGATGCTGGGGATGGGACGACAGATGGTGGTGGGCGTGGTTGTGAGTCTGGGACTGGGACTGGGACTGGGACTGGGACTGGGTCTGGGTCTGGGTCTGGGTCTGGGTCTGAGCCTGAGCTTGAGCCTCAGCCTGAGCTTGAGCCTGAGCTTGAGCTTGGACTTGGGCGTGATCGTGAGGAGGAGGCTGAGTTTGAGTCTGGACCTGGGCCCGAGCCTGAGCCTGAGTCTGAGCTTGAGTCTCAGCAGAGGAGTGTCCCGGGGGAAAAGAAGAAGACAGGTGCAAATCTCTGGCCACGGGGGAGTAGAGCGTGTCGTTGGCACATGTACCGACGTTGATACTGGCATTAACACAGGGACCGGCAGAGGAGGAGGAGGCAGGGCCAAATGGGGGAGGCCCAGATGGAACACCATCGCCACTATCACCACCACTGCCGCTGCCACTGCCGCTGCCACTGCCACTGCCACTGCCACCAGTCATGCCACCACCACCAGCCATGCTGTTACTGCTGTTTCTCCGGCGCCCTTGATCGGCCATCTCCTACCCTTTGGCCCTCTTGCTCCAACGATCGCAACGAGTCCCAAGTGCGGCTAGCTCTGAAACGGCAAACTGGGCAAATCATGCAATTGTGGTCTGACATGCGACGGCCCCCGGGGGGTCGATCGGAAGAGGGAGAGAAGATGGGAAGATGATTGAGAAAAAAACAGAGCACCGAGGACGGCCCGCCTAAGCTAAGGACGAATGGTTTAATGAGGAAAGGGTGTGGCGATAGAGATTATCGATTATCGTATGAGGCACGCGGAGGAGCGAGTAATGCTTAAATGCGCAGTAAGGAAGAGAGGAGTAAGAATAGTGGTTCTGGAAAAGATGGCGATGTGTGATGCGTGATGCGATGGCCAGACGGCAAAGGCCAGTAATGGGAGCGGTAAGCGTGGGTACGATGGGTGGGGGGGGGGGGGCCTTGGACTTGATGGATAAAATGAAACGGAACAACGACAGGGAAGCGAAGGCAGAGGCAAAGGCCAAGGAGATGATGTATCAGAGCACAAGGCGGGCGAGTGAGGAAAAAAAAGAGCAGACGAGGAGCTGAAAAAATAGCGATTAAATAGCGATTAAAGACGGGGAAAAAAAAAGGCCCGGAAAATCGAGTAGAAAAAGACGAACGCAAAGCAATGCTGGAAATGATGCAGAAAATAACGAGTGGCGTCTGCGTTGATGGAAACCCCCAGAAGAAGGCCGCCTTTGTGATGTGATGCAGCAAAAACCGAGATGGCGATGGTGTGAATGGAGGAGAGGGAAAACAAGAGGGCAATTTTTTGTTTCTTTCAGGCAGAGAAAAGGCCCCAAGGCATCAACACAGAAGGACAGTGATTGGCTCGTCACTTGACTTGACATACAAGAAGATGGAAGGCACTCTAGAGTTGGCCACTTGTGAACTTGCCCTTGAGGCAGGATCTGGGTCGCTTAACCCTAGAAGTGATGTCTGTATGTGCTCGTGTAACCCTATCGGTGTACCACTTCTGTGGGCAAGACTGTGGGCAAGTCTGTATGTAGGCAGGACTGTAGGCAGGACTTCGCACAACAAATTCTTCTGCTGGTCTCGCCAACGCTCGCTGTGCAGATTCTCCAAGGCGCAGTACGTGCTTTTTTTAGACTTGTATGTAGCACGCACGCTAAAGAGAGTCCCTGGAGGTCGCTGAAGACCCCCTGGAATTGGACGCACGAAAACACGGCCCCAGCCCAGACACCCACTAGTACCAGCGCCAGCACCGCGAGCATCTAGACATGAGGAATGCAGCAGGACTTCTGCCAGGGAGTGAGGGAAGTGAAGCAGACAGCAGCAAGCTCGACCGCAGATGCAATGCAGGGGACGCAACGAAAAAAAAACAAAAAAAACAAACAAAAAAAACTTACCACCAGAGTTGCGACTGTTGGCTGGCAGGCCGGTTGTGGCCTTGGGAGGGCGATGGACTTGGCAAAGCTATTTAGCCTATGAGCCAAAGGGAGCAAGGCGGTGTCGTCGTGACAGCAGCCAGATTCCAAGGCTAGAATTTTTCCAGGCCCGGGGAACGTGTTGTTGATGGTGATGCTATCGTCGTCGTCGTCGTCGTCGTCGTCACCGACGTGTTTTTTTTGGCGGGTGATCCGGACCACAAGATTCGTCCCAGAGTCAAACAAGCAGCAAGCAATGTCCGATTTGGGGGGGGGGGGGGGGGGAGTTCGTAAAGAAATAGCGGGGGGGGGATGTGGGGGGGGGGGGGGTAGGG
>JADILG010000299.1:0-25722 GCA_017591655.1 Thielaviopsis populi
CTCTGGAAGTGGCAGGCCACCCTCCCACTTCCAGAGCTTACACCGAGGCCCTTCATAGCTTCTCTCCCTTTTTCCTCTATCGCTTTGGCCAACGCCGGAAAACTCTCGCTCGTCACTGACGGTAACACTCTTATTCTATGCATGTGCTTCTATTTAGAACCCGACTATATATTTGTCACCTGTTAAAGGAACGCCCACAGGCCAATCCTCAGACTAGTCACACCGGCCCCATCTCGTCCTGATCTTTGCTTTTTTTTTTCTTTTTTTTTTCCTTCTTTTTTTTCTTCCTCTTTTTCCTTATTTTTTCTTTTTTCATATTCGTTCCGGTTTCTTCCTCCCCGCTTTCAATCTGTCCATTCTAGAAGCCCGTGTTCCACTTTGCCAGCGGCTTATTTTACGGGTCTTTTTGCTGGTCGTGATGTCATTTCTATGTGAGGTGAGTGCGTGAACATGAACCGCTGAAGTTTTGACATCACGCATCTCCTAATCCGCAAATGGCACCTCGCCCAGTTCTGCCATGAAATGGATGAGAAGCTTGTGATTGTGAGAACAAAGAACGACAAGGCCGCCCCTCACCTGAGCCGACTCGGTCCGTCTGCTGCGCACATGTAACAAGCCATGCTAGGTAAATTCGTCCTTCTATCCGACGTACATGCCGGCCAACTTCCAGCAGATACCCTCTTCTGCTTGATCCTGGCCTGGCCGCAGTGTTACAGGCAGAAGTCAAAGAGAATCGCTGTAATGCATGGCGGCTCCGGGGCTTATGCAAGTCCCAAGGAGAGCCATGCTTCTCCACGGCACGTACAGCTGGTCAGGAAGGATACAACGCAGAGCGAGAGCTCCTTCTGAACACATATCTCGGTGTAAACCGGCTGCTTGATACACGCGGATAACGACTGAGAAACGTTGCATCTGACTTACTCGCCTGGGCTGCTGTGCTATCCAAGGGTTAAACTCAGCTTGAGTAACCCTGCTATACTGGCGCCATGCATGTTGATTGGACCAGGACACTTTCAGGCATTCTTCATTCAACTGCACACCCAATCACAACGGCACTCTGCCACCACCAAAAGGTCATATCGGCACGAGCTGTCCCAAGTGCTGCCAGACGAGAGCCCAACACATCTCTATATGCACATCAACAGCGCTCGACGCTTTACACTGCAGATTGTGTGTCAAGATTCCCGTTCTCTTGCCTTGCAGTGCCCACGCTGATCACTTCGCAGCTGACTGCAGGCCAAGTGTGAGATCAGGCCTAGATCAAGATGGCCATATGTGTGTATTACAAACTCTGTAGCCACAATTGGCCAACGTAAAGGAGCCTGCCTTGCCGGCAAAGAGCAGCAATCTTGGGTTTCTCACATAATACACAGAACAAGAGGGCCCTAAACTGCGGCTTTCAGAGACGCAGACCGGCTTCAGCAACAGCCCTCCGAGACCTTTGTTGGTGCCCAATGATACCTGAGGCTTCTGCAGAGAACCTGCTTAGTCTCGTCTCGCTAGGCTCGTCCGCTCCACCGGGTCCGAGTGTCTAAATGCAAAACTCTCAAGCTCCGGCTGTGGGGCTTGCCTATGAACTTGACCGCTCGAGGCACAGGCCATAGCTTCGGTGTGCATGCAGCCATACGGGGCTGGTGGCCAGTGATCGGTGAAATCCCTAGTGTCAAGAAAGAGAAAACACTTGGAGAGTCTTTTCTTATGTGAGTCACTAGAAGAAGAAATCGGGCATGTTTTGATCTAGTTGAATGTTCCTTTGTAGCTCCATGATACTGGCCCCCTTCCCCCTTCCCCCTTCTTCCCCACAGAAAGCCACAGAGTACATGCTAGACTCATGAGTCTATCTTGACGACACTTCGCGCACGTGAGCAGTTCCAGATAGAGAGGGCAGCATTGTCTTGACATAATTGTATTTTGAAGCCGCAAGCAAAAAGAAACGCCGTAAACTCATCATCTAAATCATATCCATATGTGCGCCAGTGCCTCCTCCCTCTTTTGGTCTCTAATTTCTTATCTCCCATGTCCGGATCTTGCCATTGTCGTTGCCCACTGCCAGCATCTTGCTGTCTGAGCCAAATGACACGGCCGTGATGCGGCCCAGAGGCGTATCCGCCGTAGGCCAGTTGCGATACACCGTGCAGCTGGGCAGATGGGCCAGGCGCAGGGCGTCACGCTTTTCTCTGCTAGCAAACGCCATCAGCTGGCCATCGGGGGAGAAGGTGATGGTGGTTACGGGCGTGACAAGCTGCTCAAAGACCTTGGTGGGCGTAGGTCTGGGGCTGATCACAACCTCGCCCTCTTCGCTGAGAGTAAACAGGTTGCCACGGTTGTAGATGTTGGTGATGCCGGAGCTGGAACCAATAGCCACCCAGCCATCTTCACCCAGCTCGGCTGGGCCTTGGTGGCCACCCAGGCCCAGAACAATGCCACCAACGCAGCCCTCGTCTCTCCACAGGCCAAGAAAGCGCTTGTCTACCATGCTAAACTCTCCCACCTGTCCATCACGGCCCAGGATTGTCATGCCGTCGCCAGTGCTCCACCACGCAAAGTCTGCAATACCATGTCGACTGTCCAGGCGGGCAGCAGCCAGCCAATTGCTCGTGTTGCTGTCGACCACGTTGATCACACCTCCACCTTTGCGCGTCGACGCAATGATGCCCATGTATCGGCCGCAGGGAGACAGCTTAAACCGCTCCATTGATTTGTGCTCCTCTCGGTGTCCATATACGCGCGTGGTCTTTTGCACTACGCCGGACTCAAGATCCCAGCTGTGGAAGTACTTGCGACGACCGGCGAAAACCACCTTGTCACCAGCAGGGTACCGGAACTCAGAGTGGCGCACATCAACCTGGCGGGCTTGCACTGATGTGAGACGCGGGTTGGGTGTCGGGTGAGCCTGGGGGTCAATGTGGTGCAGGAAGAGAATGGACGAGGGGCTGGACGAGAGAAGGATGGGGAAGTGTGGGTGGAACGAAAGACTGGTGACAGCGCCGCGGTGCGTGTCGGGGATGTCGCGCGAGCGCTGGATGTCGAGAACCTCGGGGCGCAGCTTGCGGCGCTTCGCAGAGCCAACACCGCCCAGCTGGCCAACATTGCGCAGGAACTTGTCGATGGGCATTGCGCCATACTCGTCGTCGTCGTCGTCGTCTGCCTCGGAGCCCTCAGACCCTCCTCCAGTGCCGGCGGATTCCCGTCTGCGGCGCTTGGACGCCTGTGCCTGGCCGTACTGAGCCCACTTGGGCATGGGGTTCAGCTGCAGGTAGCTTTGTCGCAGTCGGTCGGTATAAACGGCGCCGTTGACTGTGTCATCCTCGCCTGCCACCCGGAACTTGCGCAGTCTGGTGGCACTGGTCAGGGACACTGTCATTTTCTCGTCGTCGCTGTCTTCCCACGCGGGCGCAGCAGCGCTCTCGGTCGAGGCCCCGGGGAGCTTCTTCTCGCCGGTTGATGCGAAATCAAAGTCAAACAGTTCAGAGTCGTCGAGGTCTTCCACGCCGGCGTCGTTTGTCGAGGTCGTAGTGAGTTGCATTCCCGCTTCGGCCGTGGCGGCAGCCTCAAGATCGTCGAAAAGCTGGCGGCGGAAGCCAGAGCTGTTGCCCAGAACCAGGCGCTCCAGCTCTTCCTCCATGGCATCCTTGGTAAGCATTGAGGGGTCCTGGTTCACGGCATCGTCGTCGCTTTCATGGTCAAAGCCTCCAAAGTCGGACTCGGCAGAGTCTGAGAAGTACTTTTCCGAGCCGTTATCAGGCTCCTGGTATTTTTTGGAAGACATCGGGGCAGTCGGATTGTGTAGAGAGGTCGAGAGGCTTTATCACGGATTAATCGACAAACAACACAAAGAACAATCAAATATATCATTCCAAGTTTTTGCGGAAGTTTTTTTTTTTTCCCAGTCCAGCAGCCTTCTCAAAAAGTTTTTGTGGATCACCACATGCTATTGGTGCGATAAGGCCTTATCGGCTGGGGTCAAGCTGGGCCCACATCTCATTGGCCAGGAAACCTTGAGCCTTGGGATAATAGCTACAGCCTTGTCATCTTGAGATCAACAAAAAGCTCAAGCTGTGGCGTGGCCTTTCATTGATTCTGCGCCCCTCGCTTGGTCTTCTATCCTACCGTTGTTCTCTACTTGATACTGCTGCAATGGCCAATGTGCAACAAGATGACGCTGCTGCCAAACGCAACCATGCCCAATTCACCGAAGATGACAGCTCTTCCGACGACGACATGGGCCCTCAGATGCCCTCCGAAGCCCCCAAGAAGAAGCGCCGCACGCTGAAGTACGAAAAGGTGTACATCGCCTCGATGCCGGCGTCGTCCAGATACTCCAAATCGCTCATGCACAAAGAGAATCTGCTGTTTGTCACCATGACACCCATCACAGATTTCCTCATCACGTCTTCTATAGATGGCGTAGTCAAGTTCTGGAAGAAGATTGCGCAGGGCATAGAATTCGTGAAGGAGTTCAAAGCGCACACGTCTGACATTCGCGCAGTTTCTGTTAGTGACGATGGCCGCAGCTTTGCAACATGCGGAAGTGACAAGACTCTCAAGATCTTTGACGTCATCACGTTTGATCTGCTTGCCATGGTAGAACTTGGCTATACTCCCCGAACTCTCTGCTGGGTACACAAAAAGGGAGCTTCCGTTCCTCTGCTGGCCATTTCCGACGAGTCCAGGCCGGTTATCCACATCTATGATGGTCGGGGTGTTAAGAACGAGCCCATCCACACCATTTTGTCTCTTCACAGAAGCCCCGTCGAGCTGATTGCCTACAACGGAGTGTATGACTGCGTAGTCTCTTCAGACAGCAAGGGCATGATTGAGTACTGGCATCCGGGCGGCAGCTATGAGAAGCCAGGTGATGTATTTGAGTTCAAGTCTTCAACCGACTTGTTTGACTTCCGCAAAGCCAAATCAACGCCCGTGTCACTCACCATGAGCCCTACAGGCAAACAGTTTGCCACCTTTTCTCTCCCAGACCGAAAGATCCGCATCTTCGACTTTGCCACCGGAAAGCTATCTCGTGTCTACGACGAGTCGCTGCAGGTCCTCGAGGACCAGCAGCAAATAGCATCAGGCAGCGACCGCCTGGACAGTGTCGAGTTTGGGCGGCGACTGGCCATGGAGCGCGAGATTGAGTCGGACACCTTCAAGAACAAGGCCAACATCATCTTTGACGAGTCTGGGCACTTTATCTTTTACGGATCAGTAGCTGGCATCAAGGTCGTCAATACGTTTACCAACCAGATTGTGAAGACATATGCCAAAGACGAGCATTTCCGGCCACTCAACCTGGCAATTTACCAAGGACAGCCGCAGAAGAAGGTGATCACGACGGTCGAAATGGGTGCCTCGAGCAACCCGCTGCTACAAGAGTCCGAGACCCGTGATCCGATACTCTTTGCAACAGGCATCAACAAGGTGCGGTTTTTCATGTTCACCAACGAAACCGAGATTTCCAAGTCGACGCGCGATGTCCAGAACGAAAAGCCCACCGTCATCAACGCAAAGGCCAAGGCTGAACAGCAGCGCAAAGCACAGTCGGGCAACGGCGCCATTATCCACACGACATTCGGGGACATTCAGATCCGGCTGTTCCCCGACGCAGCGCCCAAAGCTGTCGAAAACTTTGTCGGCCACTCCAAGTCGGGATACTACAACAATACCATCTTCCACCGCGTCATTGAGAACTTTATGGTTCAGTGTGGTGATCCCCTGGGCGACGGTACGGGCGGTGAAAGCATCTGGGGGCGGGAGTTTGAAGACGAGTTCAGCACTCTAAAGCACGACCGTCCTTTTACTGTCAGTATGGCCAATGCGGGCCCAAACACGAACGGCAGTCAATTCTTCATTACGACAGACAAGACGGTAAGTTGTTTCTCAGCCCTGGAACCCCGTGCAGATTGTTAGACGTGATGGCTAACCTATAGCGATGTGGTTTTACACAGCCGTGGCTGGATGGAAAACACACCATCTTTGGGCGGGCAACGCAGGGCCTCGATGTGATTCGGAAGATTGAGAAAGTACGCACGCACAAGGAAAAGCCCGTCGAGGACATCAAAATCCTCAACATTGACATTCTGTAAGCAGGGCGTCATTGTTGGATCAGTGGCTCCGTGGCCCTGCTGCTTATCCAAGCCACGCCTGCCCAACGCTTTTCTGCCATTTTGGTGGTGTCATTGGCTGGGCGCTTCTTCTGGAAGACACCCTGTGAGACCCGGCGGGAAAACGAAAAACAGGGAAAGCAGGACTGTCGGCGCAAGCAGTGGAGAGAGCCTGTAGACGTGGTTCGGGCTTTGATTGGCAGACAGAAATAGCTTGGGCATGCTTGAGACGCGGCCGAGCTGGTGCATGAGTCACGGCAAACGGACATCATGTTGTGGTTGGCCTGAAGTGATATATCTGCAGATGTGTACATGTACATATACAGCCACATTAGAAAGCATTGGAGGAGACAATATTAACGAGACATGCAAACGCTGTTGCGCTCGTCGTTTGCTTTCCTTGTCATCCAGTTGTATGCACATACCACAATATGCACGAGGTGGCTATAGTCATAGCCACAAACGCGGGCGCGAGCTTGAGAGGTATTTGCTGTCAGACGGTGGGTGTAGCATATGCAGCAGATACACCGATCCATTCATGCATCTGCAGATGCATGTATACGTATATACGTATATACATACATACATACACGTACACCCATACGCACAAGTATGTTATCTTGGTCAGTGGCAGAGGCGGAGGAAGGGGGGGAAACAGAGGGAGAGGGAGAGATAGGATGTGGGATTCCTGTTTTATTTGCTTCCTTTCCCCCCTTTCAACAATACCTCATGCAAGTACAGTCAAGTGAAATGCAAGCGGACAAACGGTCGGTCGAGAGATATGGCTAAAAAGATGCAGAATCGAGCGAAACTGCAAAGGAGGGGGAGGAGGGAGGGAGAGCACACACACCCACGCACACGTTCGTACAGGGGGGCAGAGGCGGAGCTGGCCTGGTCCATGTCTACATGTTCGCACGTGTCTGTACACTACACTCGATTCTGGTACTGGACTGCGATCGATCCAGGCGCAGTTCAGTACAACACAGCTGAGAAGTACAGCCGGGGAAAGCGGCCATAGAAGGTGTACCGCGTGGAATAGGCGCGTGCATACGTACGGAGACGCCTCTATTACCAATGGTAATGACAGGTGCTTGGTCTGTAGTGCAGCTCTACACCACACCCCATGCGTCCCTTGGTCGTTTTCTCCTTGTACCGGCGGTGCTTTCCGCCCAGTTCGCTGTCTTTGATGAGGGCGCGGATAGCAAGCTGTCGTGTTCCCGTCCAGCCAAGCGCTGGGCAGGGAAACAGTCGCAATATCATGGCTCTGCTGATGCTGACTAACCCTTGTACAGCAGGAATATGCAGGCCTACTTATGTTGTCTTGTTTGTTCTTCGTTTGTCAATCTCTCCTCTGTGCCCTCGCCAAGACTTTCGATGCACGTCTTTAGTGCGCAGACGCGATTGTTGATGGTTCCAAGATTTTCCAGTCTTTGTTGCAAGCAAAAGCCCGAGTCTGAAGGGGGGGGGGGGGGGGGGGGGAAGAGGGGACGTCTGTAGTGGTAAGGGTTAGCGACTGCAAGCCACATTAAAGCTGCGTGTACAGAGATGAAGGTGGAGATGGCGTCGTGAAAGAAAAGGGCTCGGGGAAAGGGAAAAAGGAAGACCGACAGACCGACATGACATGACAAGAAGCAATTTATCAGTTTGCCCAGGCCAATTAGAACAGTAGAAACCACATGAGACACAAAAGTCGGCCAGAAAATGCCAACTGCATGTGCATATCTCTCTCTTCTCTGCTGCTGCTGAGTGTAACCCTAGAAAACCAACTAGGCCGAGGCCCTGCCGCTGTTTCCACTGCTGCTGCTCCTGCTGCTGTAGTGTCGATGCCTGAGGCCACAGAACGACTCTAATATAATAAAAAGACCATGTCGAGTATGTATCCCCGGTTGGGGAGGTTATTTTTTTTCCATTTCTTTTTGTTATTTTTTTTGTTATTTTTTTTCACTTGAATCTGTTGGCCGCACAAATTGGCCTGATGTACGAGAAAGACGCAATGCAGGAAGATCCAAACCAAGCATGGAACAGTCTCAGAGAGGAGAGGAGAGGACAGGAGAGGGGGTGAGCCAGATCGGGGCACGATGGAGGGTATTTGCAGATATGCATATGCACCAGGACAGGGAAAAGAAAATTCAAAAGCGAGGCAGAAGGAGCGCAGACGGAATCTCTTGATAAAAGTACAGTACATGCAGCCAGCCAGCGAGCGAGCGACATGCGAAGAAGACAAGGAAGCTGACAGAATCACTGGGTTTGAAGGCCTGCAGACAAGCATAGCGAACAGAGAACACTGAGCAAACTGAGCAGAGAAAACTGAACAAGCAGGCATATCTTGTTGAAATGTTGAGATTCACACCCACAAATACCAAGTGCCATCCATCCATGCATGCAGCATCTACGTATCTACCTATCCCTTGTACCTTGTACATTGTACATTGTATCTTGTATCTTGTATCTTGTATCTTGTATCTTGTATCTTGTATCTTGTATCTTGTATCTTATACATTGTACATTGTACCTTGTACCCTGTACCCCATACTTTGTTGCCCGCTTTAGCTCGGGAAACCCAGACTCGAGCATATGACGTCATCCTCTGGCGTATAGCCGCCCTGCCCTAGGCCCTGTCTTTGACCTTGGCCCTAGACGTCGATTTCTCGTCTCATGTTGAAAAAGAAAAGAAAAATGTTTCATCAGCCAGTACTTGTGACAGTTTATAATATTGCTCTTCTATGCAGTGGTATCTTTTATAAACTGTCAGTGCTATGCTTGTGTGCTGTTGTCAACGCATTAGCTTACTCACGCTCTCAGACCACCTCTGATGCACAATAGCGTTGCAGTCAATGCCGGCGCATAGTGGAAGTGTAGAGTCTGTCATCTGCTACAAAAGAACGGAGGAAAATATTCACTGATACAGGCAGAGGCCTTGACGTGACCATGGTACAAGAAACGTCAGATCCAATGCGGCAATATATGTGTGTATGTGTGTGTGTGTGTGTGTGCGCGCACACAAGTAAAGGACTCGTACTGGTGCGATGATCGAAATGCAATATACTGGAATATCAATATCACCTTTTTTGTGACAGGGTAATGTACATATTGGCCTTGTACTTCATCTGTAGGATCAATCGCACAATATGGAAAGGCCCCAGTTTAGCTCACTAGCCGCATTGTTTGTATTGTGCGTCGCCAACAAACACAAACAATAAAAGTAATGAACGCCCTAGCTCCCAAGGGAAAAAAAAACAATAACAATAGACTAGAAGAACAAGGACGCCTTAAAAAACTACTAACTGGCTTTAGTACACGGCCAAAACTAAAGAACCTTGAGCCTGGTTAATGCCCCCCATCCCCTCCCCTCGTTTATGCATGAACTGTAACTTGCTGTTGGCCCTCGAGTCGAGTCTAGGTCGAGGACGGGTTGAAAGAAATGTTATAAATAGTCACTCAGAAAACGAAGCTAGCCTAGCCGGACATGATGTTATCTCGAGGTCAAGTATAATATCAGCCAATGGTTCGTTGCTTACGTCCGCTGTTCTTCACAAGGTGCCTTTTTTCTCATCTGTCTTCGTTCATCTTACACATGGGCTGCCTGTCTGTATTGTATGTCTTACTTTGCTTCATATAAGATTAGTTTTCTTCCGCAGTACTTTGGTGTATACCTTGCATGACGGGGAGGTCGGCCGCTACAGAGATGCATATATGGACATGTGTGCAAAGATACATAGAATATACATACATAATGCTAGCAGTATAATAAGCATAACTAGAAACGGGATAGGACACAGACAAACTAAGATAGATAGATCTAAGACTCTGTGAGCGTCAATGTGAGAATGGAAGTTGCAACAGAGCTAGTGACAAGTAGGTCTGCACTGAAGGGCTGAGCGAGTCTACTGCGAGAGGGGGACGGGGGGGGCGATTGAGTCTGAGAAGGCAAAACTGGGAACTGTGTGTGTGTATGTAAGTACGTAGGTACGTAGGTACGTGGGTACGTAGGTGCGTAGATACATAGGTACATATACAAACTGTGTATCTGGTATACACATGCTCATACTTATTACCTGGCAAGTGCCCGTTTTATTTCCAGTCCCTTTTTTTCTTCTTTCCTGTTTTCTTTTTTCCGTTCTTTCTCTTTCTCGCCTTTTCTTGTTTCTTCCTTCCTTCTTTCCTTCTTTCCTCTCCCCCTTCCTTCTCTTTCTGTTCTTTCTTTCTTTTTTTTTCCTTGCTTCCCTTTCGCTCCGTTGGGCAGGCATAGCCAACACCAACAACTCCATCCGCCTGCCTGTCGGTCAGACAGTTAGGGCAAAGACAGCCAATCACTACAAAAGCAAGCAGATTTAGGTTACAGCAAAGTCCAAGATGACCTGAGATCAACCCAAGGCGTCAATTGAAAAATGAGGGCCAAGATGAGGGCAGCACTTGTTGTGGCTGAGGCACTCAGCACCTCCGTCTCGTGTTAGCGAACTTGTCTGCCAACATGGCGATACTCTGTCTATTATATGCTGCACACACACACACACACACGCATACGCACGCGCGCGTACTAAGCCATTGGCAATGGCAACAACTGGACCTCACCCTATCCCATTCATTCGCTCGGTAAGAGTTTTCCACTTTCATATACCATGATACGATATGATCGTCAGTTCCTTGGAGTCTATCGAGGAATAAAGTATTGTTTTATTTCCATTTCACAGGTAGCGAAGCATATGCATGTAATACTTGGGAGGGGGGGAGGAAGCAGAAAGGCAGGAGCAGAAAGGCAGGAATAGAAGAATATGGCCCGTTTGGTATCCACTCCTCCGTTTACACTTGAAAGGGCACCTGCCATCATCAATGCAAATGCAGCTGTGGTAGGTAGAGGTAGTGTTACTTACTTATCTGTACTTGTACTTGTAGGCCTTTCTTTCAGGCTGTTACCCCTTGGTTCGTTTGCAACCCATCAGGGTTACTATTCTCTCACTTGTCACCTGAACCCGAACCTGAACCCGGCTGGACATTTGCCTTCATTCTCCGTTCCTCATTCTGCTTCTTTTTCTTCATTTCTTTTTTTCTCTTTTTTCTTTTTTCTTTTTTTTTCCACGCGTCCTTTACGTGGGCGGTCTGTCTGTCTGTCTCTCCCCCGCCGACCGCCCATCACTGCCTCTTTATTCTTCTCCCTGTTTTTTTCTTCTTGTGGCTGTCTGTCTGGGTTTCACTTACTCACCCACTCACTCAGACTGTTCTAGTCCCTTGACTTGGGCTTTGTTCATTTGGGCATCGCCCATTTTCTGCAATTTGGCTTTTCGACGCAGTGTCTGGCCTAGTTGATTTGCATGTTTTCTCCCCCCCCCCCTCCCCCTCCCATCAGCGTGTCTGCTCGACTCTATGAAGCCCAAGGCAGGACGGACGCATCATCATCATCATCATCATCCTTCTGACTTCTCTCTCAACCCACGCCCATCACCCCACAGCAGCCACAGCGGGCTTACAGCTCTGTTCGCCGTGTATGCGGCCTGTTTGGGCTTAGAAAATTGGCTGTGGATGCAGGTTTTCTTGATGTAAGAATTGTATTGCTCCCGTCAGCTATAATATTGCTACTTTTCCTTCTAATTTCTTTTTCCTTTCTCTCAACTCTTTTCTCATCTTCTTTCTTTCTCTTCTCTTTCAACACTCCAAGCTCGTCTCTCTTGATATCCTTATCCTTCCAGCTGTCTTGCTCTATAGACAGCTGCACCTCTTCTCAAATCACTATATCACCACCATCTGACCCCCCACTCAAGCCTGCATACATATATAACCCAGTCCTTGATCCTCGCTGCCTGTGCTTCTTCTTCTTCTTTTCTAGTAGTGGAAGTACTTTGCAAGCAGCTTGCTTGTCGTCTATACAGCCACGGCCAAAATACAGTCCGCCCTAGCCATCCCACCTTGTCTTCGCCTTGCATCCATCCCAGTGGTGGTTTGGTGCGCAGCAGCCGTCACAAAAAGATCAATTCCCTGCAACATTCCGAACACAAAGCTGAAAATCTAAACCGACGGCATCTTTGTGTTTGTCTCTCTGTCTGCATCTTTATTTTCATTTTTCATTTTTTTTTCCTTGGCCTCAACCAATACTGTACCAAAAAAAAAAACACTCCCGCTCAGCCTTGAATTACAAAGCTTCGCCTTCGCCTCTACATTTCAACGATCGTCACTTGTCGTTATTCCTTGGTTCCGTGTTTGTGGCGGATCCATCCATCGGTTTACCGTGTGTCAACGCACAACCAGCCCGTCAACATAAGCGTCGCACTATAAACCAAGACAAAGCTTCAAGCACTATACCACGCCACTTTGAATCACATATCTCTCGCCGGCCATTAGCATATTCTCTTGCCGCTGTCAAGCCGCACGTGTACTACTAACACCGCGTCCTTCCTTCCCCCCTACACATCTTTTTGTGTACCTTGGCCCCTCCCTATTGTCTCAGGTCTTTTCTTCATTCGGCACTCACTACAAAACGCCAACCTACGCCTGCTCTTCATAATGCCACGTCCTAAGAAGCCGGGTGCCGAACCCAAGAAACGAAGCCGCACCGGCTGTTGGTAAGACATTGTCCTCAACATCTCCTACTTAACCCCACTCACCTCTGTCCCGCCAATACCAGCCGTAAACGATTCGGCTAACAAGTCTTCTAGGCCGTGCAAAGGACGCAAAGTCAAGTGTGGCGAAGAGCGGCCTCGTTGTATAAAGTAAGAAAACAATGTCTGCGCGTCGATTTCTAGTGCGCTGAAGCATCCACCCTGTGGTCGCAATAGTGACTTCTTGTATCGCTAACGTATTGTCTTAGTTGTGAGAGGGTCGGAGAAAAATGCGACTACAGCATCCGCCTCAACTGGGACAGTCGGAGGGGAAAGAAAACCCTAGACTTCAGCCTTGAAAGCGGCTCGAGTGTGGTGGCTCCAGTCAATCAGAACCAGCTCGCCATCGCCAACCATGCTATAGAAAGCTCAATGAAGTCCATTCAACCCGCTCTTCTGAGATCACCGACTCTTGCCTTGACCTCTTCAGATCCTAGGGGTGTGCAGCCAGACAAGAATCTGTCACACTCGCATCAATCAAGTCCGCGAAAAAATAAGTTCTCGTCAAAACCGCTTTTTGGATTACGAAACCCACCGGCGCAGACTGCCTCTTTTTTGTCGTCTCTGTCCAACTTCAACGTGCCGCTAGAGCCAGAAGGTTCTACAACCAACCTCCTTTTGCCCACCACCACCACCACCACTACCACTACCACCGCTGCCCCCGCGAGCCTATCAGTAACGTCTAGCCATCGTCAGCCTCAGGCAACTCAGCAGGCCAAGATGTTCTCCAGCTTCCAAGCCAACATCAATCTTTCCCGTCCCACATACACCACTTCGCTACCGCCTCACCCACCGCCCTCGCTACCACTTCTACCACCAGCCCAACAGGCAGATAAATTCTATCCACCGCCACGACAGCCATCTTCTAATAGCTCGCAAAGCTCTAGCCTGCTTGAAAATTTAAAGGAGAACTCGCCCGTGACCCCTACGCAAAGCAGCTCCTGTAGTGAGGAGGACTTCAACATGGCAAAGTCGGGGCATTTCAGTAACCCCGTCGCGCGCGTCGACGTCAACTCTCTATTGTCTGAAACGCCCGTGAGGTACCCGCAACGCTCATTTCCTATATCGGTAAAGTTCAGTGAAGCCGGCGAGTGGGATGAAGCCAGACTTGCCACTACGAAGCCCGACGATACTTTCTTTTTCGGCTTCGACTTGGGCAGAAAAGACCGAGACTTGAAGCATAATGACGATGCAAACGCCATTTTCCCCGAAATCCCCCCTCCCAAGGAAGTCACGGCCGAGAGCCCCCCAAATGCTCAGGACATTCGTGTATCATCGGCATGGTGTCCCATGGATACCAAGGATGCCAATTATTATACTGAACCTATACGCATTGTCATTCCGCGAAAATATATGCCCCTCCCTCCATTGTACGTATTCTTCCTTCTCACTATTCCTTCTTGGAAAAGGAAAAAAGGCCTTTCACTATCCACTCAATCGCTAATACATATCTCGTAGGCTTGCTGAAAACCCAATGCACCTTCTTGTAAGTCGATACATAATCACTAATGTTTCACAAGATACGTGGATGCTAACCTTTGATTTCTTACTTTTAGTACTTTGTGAGACCCCAACGCCAAATAATCCTGCCAGAACCCTGAAAAGAGACCTTTACCTTGGAACTGGTACTCTAGAACCCGGAGCTAACCTTCTGTTGATATTTCTAGCACCATTTCCTCAATCACACAGCTAAAGGTTAGTTAAGCAAAACCCCGAGAAGCGGCCCAAAGAGCTCGATATTCGAAATATTCTAAAAGAGCCACTTTGAAAACTAATGACGCTACTTTTCTATCAGTTCTGATGCCCTACGATGATGCCCAGCGCAATCCCTATCGTAATGTTTTGCCCGAGATTGCCGTTGCACAACCATATCTACTCCGGATCCTCCTGGCCTATTCAGGTGAGTCTCAAGTTGTTGTCTGCTTGTAACAAAAGCATTCCATGCTGACTTACATCCACCCCAGCTTCTCATCGCGCCCGTCTTCTGGGACACAAGGAGCCAGAGATTCGAATGGCGCAGTGGATTACAGACGTCGTGCCTCAAGTCAGTCAACTATTGGATGCGGACAGTTCTAGAGCATCCATTGCTACTCTTGCCTCTTGCATTATGCTGGCTTCATTAGAAGTCATTTCTCCGACTGCTTTTGGCTCCAAAATTGGCTGGCAAAATCATTTGATTCCTGCTCGCCACTTGATGATGAACCTAAACCTATGGCGTTCGGATACAACTACCAAGGAAGGCGAGTGTTGTTCTTTCTTGTGGAGTTGGTTTGTATATCTTGATCTGCTCGGCAGTCTCAGTGGAGGGCCCTGGCCCCGTGATATCTCGCCCATATGGATTACATACTACGACAGTATCGGTGATGATCTCGAAGATGGCTTGGACGAGATTGATTGCATCATGGGATTTACTATACGCTGTGTCCGCCTTTTGGCTCGGGTTTCCGACTTGTGCCGAAAGAGCGATTCGCGGCGTCTCAATCTTGATCGCACCATTAATCCTTACTGGAGACCCGACGCCACTACCATTGCAAAAGCGCAAGCTCTCCGTGACGCTCTTTTTAACAGCTTGAATCGCAGTGTACACGTGTGTGGTCATGTGCGACCAGGCGTCGACCAGGCAAGTTTGCAAGAGATGTTTTGTACAAACAAGGCGTTTCACTGGGCTGGCCTCGTTCATTTACACCAACGAGCGTTGGGTAGGCCCAAAGAGCACGAAGACGTGGTGTATGCAGTTGGTCAGATCATCAATTGCATGTCCAGGGTCCGCGATGGTGGTACAGGCGAAATGGGTATTTTGTTCCCCATGTTTACGGCTGGTTGTAACACCACGCAGAAACGCGACCGGCTGGAAATTGACCGTCGTTTCAATAACATTGAGGCGCACGGCATGAAGCAAGTAGGTTTGCCCTGTGACGAGAAGACTCAAGCCGCCTGGCTATGATATGGTCTACTCAAAGACGATTATCATAGTCGAAGAAGAATGAAACTTTGTACTAATTTCTTGCAACTTACAGGTGTCTAAGGCGCGGCAGCTATTGCAAAAGATCTGGAAACAGAACCAGCCGTGGGAGACTCTGTTGAGAGATGAGTTTATTGGGTGAGCCATTAAGCAGCATTCTGTGTTGTCGAGTCGGTTTTAACTTGACACTTTTTTTTTCTTATGGCCGATAAGCTGTTTTTTTTTGCGTGTTCGGTTGTCTTTATTTTGATGATGTGGAAATTCTTGTTTCTGTATATACAACGATCTTATAGCGTTCTGGTTCTTGGTTGGTGGAGGTTGAATTGTTTGGATTGACCGCGTGTGCGGGTGTTTTGAACATGTTTCTTTGATAGCTGTGATTTTTTGAAGTCTTCAGTCTTTGCTATGCCTGATGCACAATGAAACTCGACACATTGGCGAGTTCGGGTTCGAGTTCGGGTTCGAGTTCGAGTTCTTTGGGCCCTGACTTGCATTTGTCACTTTGTTGACTCTTCTAGTAAACAAAGACTGTGCCCGCACCTCACTACCAAAACGCGTAAAGTGGAAAACGCGTCGTTTGGCCCTGTTTTAGCCCCTCCTAACGCGTCGAGCCCTGGCGGGTTCTCTTGGAGCCCCTCAACCAGACCTTTCTTTAGATAAGCGACGAGCGAGCCTTGCAAGCCACCCCAAAATAACCCGGGCTCCCTTTTCCCTTGTCCCTTTTCTTTGCTTCCTCAGCAACCCTGAAAACCCTTTCACTCGACCCGACACAACACCCAGCGGGCTAGCAAGTTGGCTTTCTACAATTCAGTGATTTCCATTGTGTCAATTGGATTATCGGCCCTATTCCATTTGCTTGTTACCGCATCTAATTCCAGCCAAAAACATTGCTGTGGGCAAAGACCTCTATCAAAACAACACCGTCGCCTAGCAAAGCCCGTGCCATGTCGTCCAACGATGACCGCACATCGCGCCGCTCCGGCCGCAACAGCAGCCTGAACCCCGCCCAGCCCAACTCGCCGCTGGCCAGCACGCCGTCCGATGCTGCCGATACGCCCCGCCTTCCCTCACATCTTGCTTCCAGCCCCATGTTCTTCCAGTCATCTCCCGCACCCATGGCCGTCGATCCGTCGTCGCCACTGGCGGGTGATAGTCAGAGCACAGTGGCTGGCGGCGGGGTCATGCCCAGCTCGCCCATGCGCCAGATGACTGATTCGCAGAGCATGGGCGATCGAACACCGCGAGCCAGCCAGATGCGCACGATTCGTGGTATGTGTAGCCACCCCCGAAGCAAGATGCACCGAACAACGAGATGCACATTGTGTAGCATGATGTAGAGTTGCTTCTAACACTTTTTTTTTTTTTCCTTTTTTCCTTGCCATAGATTCGTCTCCGGTCAATTACCCCGCGAGTTCGAGTCCCGGACGCTCTATCCGCCAACAGTCGGAGCTGCACAGTGACGTGAGCGGCATGTTTGTTTCTCAGGATAGCGACTATGCCACCGACTCACGGAGGCCCGCGCGCACAGAGCCGCCTGCCTCGTTTGGCCAGCAACCCCGCCCAGTGCCTGGAAGCACCCCGTTCATGCCCCCTTCAACTCCCGGACAGACGCCGCTCTTAAACTCAGAGGCCGAGAACAACAATGTTGGAAACAATGCCTTGATTTGGGGTACTACCATCAACCTGGAGTTGACGAGATCGCGGGTGCACCAGTTCCTCATGGAATTCACGCCCAGAATGCGCATGATCAGAGATGGCATGACAGATGCTGAAATCGCGGAAACCCCGGGCGCCAACGAATACTGCTACCGGGAGGATATGCTTCTGATGCTGGAAATGGGTGTCCAAACGCTGCCTGTCAGCATCTCGGATATCAAGTGCTTCCCCGGTTTTGAGAGTCTGGCGCAGCAGGTCATTCACTACCCCCAGGAAATGGTGCCGATTTTTGACCAGGGCATCAGAGACATCATGGTTAGTCTGGCTGCCCAGGAAGACCAGAAGCGTGCTCGAGAACGTTACCAGAACCAGGCAAACATGCCCGCAGCGACACCCAACAGTGAACTTGACTCGGAGCTTGCATCGACGCCCGCTCCCAGCTATAGCGGCAGACACCAGAAGTCCATGGAGGAGATTGCGCAGGAGGCGCAGTACCAAGTTCGCATGTACGGCATGGACACCGTCACCAACATGCGTTCCTTGAACCCTTCGGACATTGACAAGATGATTACTATTAAGGGCCTGGTTATTCGCGCTACGCCAGTCATTCCTGATATGAAGACGGCACTGTTCAAATGCGACATTTGCGGCTGGTGCCACTCGGCGTACAACGAAAGAGGTCGCATCACGGAGCCTACTGAATGCCCCAACCCCAACTGTGATGCCAAGAACTCGATGCAGATCCAGCACAACCGCTGCACGTTTGAAGACAAGCAAATTCTCAAGCTTCAGGAAACCCCAGATGACGTCCCTGCCGGTCAAACTCCACATTCGGTGTCTGTTATGGTCTACCGTGACATGGTTGATGTTTGCAAGGCCGGTGACCGTGTTGTCATTACCGGCATCTACAGAGCCAGCCCTGTACGGGTGAACCCCCGCCAGCGCAATATCAAGAGCGTTCACAAGACGTATGTTGATGCTGTGCATGCGCAAAAGGTTGACAAGAAGCGCATGGGCATTGACCAATCAACACTTATTTTGGACGGAGGCGACGATAATCAGCCTACCGAGGCGAACCCAAGTATACCCGAGACGCGCAAGATATCCCCAGATGACGAGCGCAAGATTATTGAAGCTTCCCAAAAGCCCAACATCTATGACATCCTTGCCCGGTCGCTCGCCCCCTCTATTTACGAAATGGACGATGTCAAGAAGGGCATTTTGCTGCAACTGTTTGGTGGTACCAACAAGACATTTACGAAGGGTGGTAGTCCCAGATATCGTGGCGACATCAACATTCTGCTGTGCGGCGACCCTTCGACATCCAAGTCCCAGATGCTGAGCTATGTCCACAAAATCGCTCCTCGTGGCGTGTACACTAGTGGTAAGGGATCTTCGGCTGTTGGTTTGACGGCGTATGTGACGCGTGATCCCGAAACCCGCCAGCTAGTCCTCGAGTCTGGTGCTCTTGTCCTGTCCGATGGCGGTGTGTGCTGCATTGACGAGTTTGACAAGATGGGAGAGTCCACGCGCTCTGTCTTGCACGAAGTCATGGAGCAGCAGACTGTCTCGGTGGCCAAGGCTGGTATCATCACTACTCTGAATGCCCGGACCAGTATTCTGGCCTCGGCCAACCCCATTGGCAGTCGTTACAATCCTGATATTCCGGTGCCGCAGAACATTGATCTGCCTCCTACTCTGCTATCCCGATTTGATCTGGTGTACCTTATCCTGGATCGTCCCGAGGAAAAGACTGATCGACGTCTGGCAAAGCACATTCTGTCGCTGTACTTGGAGGACTCCCCGGATCACGCGCCCACGGAGAACGAGATTATGGTAAGCTTTTTTTTTTCTTTTTTTTCTTTCTCTAGGAACTATTGGCTGGGAAGATGCTAACAGTTTCATAGCCTGTCGAGTTCTTGACCATGTACATTTCATATGCCCGCAGCAATATCCACCCCAAGATCACAGATGAAGCGGCCACGGAGCTTACCAATGCCTACGTTGAGATGCGCAAACTGGGCCAAGACGTACGGGCTTCCGAGAAGCGTATCACTGCCACTACCCGTCAGCTTGAGTCGATGATCCGTCTATCAGAAGCGCACGCCAAGATGCGGCTGGCGCACGAAGTGACCCGCGATGATGTCCTGGAAGCCTACCGTCTGATCAAGTCGGCTCTGAAGACGGCGGCCACCGACTCGCAGGGCCGTATCGACATGAGCCTGCTGACGGAAGGCACCAGCTCGGCCGACCGGCGGCTGAAGGAGGACATGAAGAAGGCGATCCTGGGCATTATCGACGAGCTGACGGCGGCGGGCAACACGGTTCGCTGGGCCGAGGTCCTGCGCAAGCTGGGCGAATCAACCAACGTGCCGGTTGAGACGTCGGACTTTAATGAGTGCATGCGGGCGCTGGAGATGGAGGGCGCCATGGTGGTCATGGGCGAGGGCGCGCGCAGATCGGTGAGACGAACCACGGGCACCATCTAAAGCGTGGGGGGAGGGGGAGAAGGAAAAAAAGGAAAAGAGAGCAACGGTGGAGGGGGTGTGTGTGGAGATGATATCGATTGGGTTGCTAATGGGTATGATTCTACGGGGTTTCCTTTAATTGTCGGGGTTTTTCTTTTCCTTTTGTTTTCTGTTCTTGGTGTGAATCTGAAAGCGGCAATATTTACTTGCGTGCAATTTTAGACTTGGTGATTCTCGAACGCGAGCTTCCCTGTCACGATAGTTTATGGCGTTTTAAGGGTTAGCGAAACCCAGTGCTGCTCACATACTTTTGGCCTATTTAGTCATCACGAAGACCAGTTCGTGCGTTGCTTCCAAAGACCACTTTGGACTTTAGCAGAGACGGTTGAGGGCCAGGTCAATATCGTGTATTTGCTTTTGTTACAGCAGCTGTCCCGAGCGAAATAGACGGAGATTTTGAAAGTTGCTCCGCTCCTTTTTCTTCTTCTATTTTTTGCAATCCTTGTTTCCAGGCTTCTGATAATTGCTGGGCTGGGCCAAGGCAAGCCTGTCCTTGTCCTTTTGCTTTCAACCTGCAACGCAACACTTTGTCCATCTCCGAGCTAGCTTTGCCTCGTTCAGCATTTAATTTACGCGGTTCATTGATTATTCCCTTTGTTTTTCTCTTTCTCCCTACGAATTCGAAGCGACACGAATACCCGAAGCGCCACACAATGTTGTCGTCCCTGAGAACAGCCATCGCAACTACGGCCCGCTCCGCCTCGGTGGCGTCCCAGCCGGCGGCGCGCAGCCAGGCGGCGGCCATCGCCAGACGCGCATACTCGGCGGCGCCGACGAGTCAGTCGCCGCTGCCCAAGAAGACGAAGGAGGGCATGAGCGTGCTGCCGTTCCTGGGCGTGGTGGTCGTCGGTACCGGGGCGTACATTATGCTTGTGAACAGCCGCAAAGGTACGAGAACGAGAACCCATCTTCCTGCCGCGAGGATGTCCACTGCTTTCTTTTCTTTTTTTTTTCGTTCCCTGCTTCTGCTGCTGCTACTGTTGTACAAGAGCCGTCTTCCTTCGCTGTCCAATGGCTGGCGGTCTGATGGAGGTGGTGCGAGCCCCTGTGGCCTTTTATTGCAATGCTTTCTTCGAGCTTGCCGAATTGGCCAAAGGAAGCACAGCACGCACATGCGACCCTACCTGAGGCCAATGCTTGATGGGCGGATTATGCTGTGTGGCCCAGTAGCGGGAATACAGATGACGGCTGATTGCAACATTGCCTATTTGCCTTCCTTCGGCTCTTGTATCTTCCAGGTTTTTTTTGATTGCATAGCTCTGAATCACAAGCTGTGCAAAGCTACTCTTCATTCAACACGACTCTAACCCGTTTTGCCTTCTCGTATTACAGATCTCGCTCAACAGAAGAGAGCCCAGATGGCTGCTGAACGTGCAGCTGCCGCCGCCGCGGCCGCTGCGGCCGCCGCTCCCGCCGAAGAGATCTCCGCCTCCGAGCCCACCACGACTGTTGTGCCCCCCGCAGCAGCAGCCGATACGCCCGCCTTCGACCCCGCCGACGTGACCGTGTTCTTCGTCCTGGGCGGTCCCGGAGCCGGCAAGGGCACGCAGTGCGCCCGCCTTGTATCGGAATACGGCTTCACCCACCTGTCGGCGGGCGACCTGCTGCGCGCCGAGCAGGACCGGCCCGGCTCGCAGTTTGGCGATCTGATCCGTGACTACATCAAGAACGGTCAGATTGTGCCCATGGAGGTTACCATCAAGCTGCTCGAGAACGCCATGACCGCGACCATGGGCGCCGAGAAGAAGGGCCGTTTCCTGATCGACGGCTTCCCGCGCAAGATGGACCAGGCCATCAAGTTCGAGGAGTCGGTCTGCCCGGCCAAGCTGGTGCTGTTTTTTGAATGCCCTGAGAAGGAGCTTGAACGCCGCCTGCTCGAGCGCGGCAAGACCAGCGGCAGAGCAGACGACAACATCGAGAGCATCCGCAAGCGCTTCCAAACATTCGTCGAGACCAGCATGCCCGTGGTGGATAGCTTTGCGAGCAGCGGCAGAGTCGTGCGCATCGACTCTAGCCCGTCACCCGACGACGTCTACGCGACCACTATTGCCGAGCTGACTAAGAAGGTTGGCAAGCTGTAGATGCCGCGGCGTATGGGACACTGGGTCGGGTGAGATGGATATAATGTATAGACGATTCCGGCGACAGCTGCCCTGGTTGTACGGCGGAGCTTGCTTAGACTAGACCACAGCATTCCTTGGGGATGCTTAGATATTTATAATACTGCATAACTGTGCGTGAGCTGCAGCAGCGTGACGGCGTGATGAGCCTATGCCTTCTCCGAGCTAACAATCACCAGATTAAAACATAGGCATACGGGTTGGTTGTAGATTCAAAGCCTACTTGTCTGTCTCAGAGCATACGGCTCATTTAAAGGCGCACAAACTTACATACTACATAACATGGTCGGGTATAGCAGCTCATCATCCCAACAATCGAATATCACGAGCGTAATTGGTGTAGTGGTAACATTAATCGTTGCCATCAAAGCAATGATTTCGATTAGCCCTGGGTTCGATTCCCAGATTACGCACTTTATTTTTTAATTTTTAATTTTTGGAACCGTTGTGACTTGTGTCACCACACGTCGCTTATAACAGTCTTGGATGCTAGATAGAGCCGGTACTTTTAGATGCAACAACACAAAAACAGCAGTGCTCCTTTTTCTACTAAAGATTTGTCGCAGTCAAGATTCAACTAAGTCGTATTGTTATCATACAATTACCCCCCCAGCCATATATATCTGTAGCAAGCTAAAAGACCCCCCCGAAAAAAAAGAAAAACCCACACACAATTAACATCGTAACACAAATATCCTTACTTCAAACCAACGGCCACTCTTTCCGCACGCTCTAGATCTTGGTCTTAGCGCCTTGGACCAGCTCCGCCGCGGCGCCACCAATGGCCATCTTGCCAGTCTCCTTGACCTTGACCTGGAACACAATCTTGTTGCCCTCCTTCCACATATCTGTCACCAGCGTCTGGCCAGGGTTCACTGTGCCAGCAAAGCGGACCTTGATGTTCTTGAAGGGCCCGTAGCGCTCAAAGACAGCCTTGCCGGCCACGCCAAACGAGCACAGGCCGTGGAGAATGGGTTCCTTGAAGCCGCCGACCTTGGCAAAGTTGGGGTCAATGTGCAGCGGGTTGTAGTCTCCGCTGAGGCGGTAGATGGCCGCTTGGTCCTCCGAAGTCTTGACCTCGACCACGGCGTCGGGCGCACGAGCAGGCGGCTTGTTAGCTGCAGTGCTGGCTCCGCGATCGGCGGGCTTGCGCTGGCCGCCAAAGCCGCCGCAGCCACGCAGGAAGACAGTGGACTCGTTGTAAAACACCTCCTCGCCCGTGGCCTTGTCGATCGTGGTCACGCCGGTCTTGGCAATGGCGGCAGTGCCCTTGTCAACAACTTCGAGAAGCTTCGACTTGGAAACTAGAGTGCCCGAGGTCGGGATTGGAAACTTCTTGATCTCCAGGTACTGTTCTCCGTGGAGCAGCATCATAGGGCTGAAGTTGGGCACGATATCGTCGAAGCTCCAGGGAAGCTGGGCGTTGAACGGGGGAATCACACCAAAGGTAGGCAAGGCCTGGAAATCATCTGCGCCCTCGAAGACGTACTTGAGGTCGCCACGTTTAGCACCGATACCCAAGTTGTAAAGCATGACGTCACGTTCCTCAAACTTGTACTCGCTATCAATGGGGGTCGCCTTCTTGGCCTTTTCAATGGTCTCAAGATAGTTGGCCTTGTCGTTTGAGTCAGCAGAACCATCAGAGCTCGACAGGTTAGCAACCATCTTCTCAATGGAATCCTGCGCCTTGAAGGGATGATCGGCGCGACCATCGTCAAAGTTGGTAATCTTCTCCCACTGCTTAACCACAGCTTCCGGGGTAAGAGGGGTCTTGGTAGAGAAGCCATGGCCTCCGCTGCGCTGCCAGCGGGTCTGGCCACACCAGCCACTGCCGACTTCGTAGAGGCCGCCAGTAGGGTTGGGGCACTTGTCACTGGAAAGAGCAAGGACAAGAGGGGCAATGTAGTCAGGCTTGAAGGCCTGGACTAGCTCTTCCGGCAAAATGGTCTTGGTCATGGCAGTACCGGCGTTGGGGGCGATGGTGTTGACAAAGATGTTGTACTTGGCACCCTCGAGCGCAAGAGCCCGTGAGAAACCCAGGATACCGCACTTGGCGGCAGAGTAGTTGGCCTGTCCAAAGTTGCCGTAGATGCCGCTGGTGGAGGTGGTGTTCACCACACGACCGTATTTTTGTTTGAGAAAATACGGCCAAGCGGCCTTGGTGACCTTGTAGGTGCCACGCAGATGCACATTCATGACCGAGTTCCACATGCTGTCGTCCATGTTGGCAAAGGCCTTGTCGCGGAGGATGCCGGCGTTGTTGATAATGATGTCAATGCGACCAAAGGCATCGATGGCCGCCTTGACGACAGTTTCACCGTCCTCGGCCGAGGCCTTGACACCGACAGCCTTGCCACCCATCTTCTTGATCTCTTCAACGACAGCGTCAGGGTTGGCAAGATCATTGACGACCACCGAGGCACCATGCTTGGCAAAGGCCAAAGCGTAGATGCGGCCGATACCAGCACCTCCACCAGTAATCAAAGCAACCTTGCCAGAGAAATCGAGCTTCTCGGCGGGCGGGGCGGATGACAGTTTTAGTGAGTCTTCTAGCAAAGTAACAAAGTCGTTGGGGCCTGAGGGGTATTGGGGGTTGCTGAAATCAGTGACTTTCTTCCAGTTTTGTAGCACGGCACCGGGGGTGTATGACTCGTCGGCCTTGAGGAGCAGACCGGATGACCGCTCCCACCGCAGCTGGGCAATGTGACCACCACCAACTTCAAAGATGCATCCGGACTCCTGATTGTTCTTGTGCACGAGAGCAGCCACCAGAGGAACGACCCATTCGGGACCCAAGTTTTTCAACAGATCCGGGGGCATGACTGTCTCAGTCATGCGGCTGGCGGCAATGGGGGCAATGACGTTGCAGAGAATATTGTATTTGGCGCCTTCCTTGGCCAGGGTCTCGGTGAAGCCGACCATGGCCATCTTGGCAGCAGAGTAGTTGGTTTGGCCGAAGCTGCCGAACAGGCCGGCAGCAGAAGCAGTATTGATGACACGGCCATACTTTTGCTTGCGGAAGTGAGGCCAAGCAGCGCGGGCGCACTTGAATGCGCCGTTGACATGGACCTTCATGATGAGGTCCCAGTCGGCATCTTTTTGGTTCTTGAAGCTGACGTCTCGCAGAATGCCGGCATTGTTGATGAGGATGTCGATGCGGCCAAAGGACTTGATGGCAGTATCGATGATGCGCTCTCCGTTCTCGACCGAGTCGTAGTTTGCGACAGCCTTGCCGCCAGAAGTCTTGATTTCGTTGACGACAACATCTGCGGCCTGTAGAAATTGGGGAGTATACATGTTAGCGGCTGTATTTACAGCGGGAGGGCTAGCGCGAAGACGCTGATGACGGGCCCGGACAGGGCCGCGCGACCAGCTGGCAGCATTTTGATTTCGCATCCACGCACCTTTGATGAGGTTCCCTCTCCTTTGAAGGACACGCCGAGATCATTGACAACCACACTGGCGCCACGCGACGCAAAAAAGGTGGCATAGGCCTTGCCGAGACCACCGCCGGCGCCGGTAACGACAACGACCTGGCCGTCGTAGCGTAGTTCAGACATGGCAGGCGAAACTGGAGGAGGGAAGAGAAATGAAGAAGCGTGTATGGGGAGAAGCTGCGTGTCGTTGTTGTGAGCAAATGGGAGACAAATGGGGGATATCAAGCTTCGGAAATAAAGTCATAAATAGATGAATTGAAGATGGAAAGAAAAAGAAAAAAAGAAGAAGAAAGAGAAAAAAAAAAAAAAAAAAAAAAGAAAAGCCAAA
>JADILG010000300.1:0-25686 GCA_017591655.1 Thielaviopsis populi
GACTGGGGTTCCGACGTGTGCCCTTCCGATCCCCTATACCCCGCTGTCAGCCGCCCCCCAGGCCCAACGCCTCGGACCCCCCCCCCCCCACCCTCCGCCTTGACCCTCACAAGACTGTACTGTACTCACTGTACTCTGCACCCGCTGCACCCACTCCATCTTCTCTGTCCACGCCGCCTGTAACCCACTGTAGAGCCCTCCATAGCTCGCTGAATCCCCCATTCAGCCTCCATCCATCATCTCCATCCATCCATCTCATCAGTGCCAGTCCACAACCTTCACCTCATCTCACCTCAAGTAAACTCAAACGCCCAAGCTTTCCTCTTCTTGCCACTTTGTTTTTTTTTTGTTTTTTTTTCGACTGCAACAATACAAATTCCACACAAAAAAAACTATATTATCGACATATATTCCAGCGTCTTGCCTTGCCGGCCTCTTGCTTTTCTTTTTCTTTGCCTGACAGACAAACTCTCTGTCGACTCTCGCCTTGAAAGTCCGCATTCCATCACATCATCTCCCATCCTCCGCCGGCCATCTTCGTTATCTGTGCCCGTTCGCTGTTCCACCATCCTACGATCGTCGCCGCCATCTCGCTGTCTCTTTGTCTGCGCCAACCCTTCAGCCTTGTCCATCTCGCCCTTCCTCGCCTGTCTCCCCTCTCCGCCTTTTTTACTTTTTTTTTATACTTTTTTTTCTTCTTCGCCCTCGAATCTTTCGTCGCATCTTTCAGCATGTCTGCGCGCGGTCCTGGTGCCACTGCTGCCCACGGTGGCTTAAACCCTCCTACTCTGCAGTTCAAGCTTGTGCTTCTCGGTATGTCGAGTCCCACCTCACCCGCCCCGGCCGCTTCTCTCTCTCTCTCTCTCTCTCTCTCTCTCTCTCTCTCTCTGGCTCTCTGATGCTAACTGCCGCTTGGCACCACCATACAGGCGAGTCTGCTGTTGGAAAGGTACCGTAATCGTAGTCTTCCTCGACCCAACCCAAGCCTATGTGGCGCTTACTCGTCTCTGGCTGGCTGTTCCCCTCCTCTTTGATCCACGCCTGTTGGTCCGACCTTGACAACCAACCAACCAACCACACATGATGTGATCCCCCATCCCCGGTGCCTCATCGTCTCGATTTCATGCCTCTGTTCTCTCAACCCACGCAGCGCCCTACAGTCTATACACTTGCTGACACTATCTCTCGCCGTCTCTGCAGTCTTCCATAGTCCTGCGCTTTGTCAAGGTACGTCGTGTCTCAAATCAACAATCGAGCCCGTCCTCGTCATCTAACCGCTCTGCTGCGAAAGGACCAATTTGATTCTTTCCGGGAATCCACCATCGGTGCTGCGTTCCTGACCCAGAAGGTTGAGACCAAGGACAAGAATATTGTCAAGTTTGAGATCTGGGATACCGCTGGCCAGGAGCGCTACAAGTCGCTCGCTCCCATGTACTACCGCAATGCTAATTGCGCCGTAGTCGTCTATGACATTACACAGGCGGTAGGTCATTCATCCTCCTTTTTTTTGGTTTTCCTCTCTCATCCTCATCTATCTACCTACCTACCCCTCTTCAGTTTCTGCATACTGACAACTTTCTTTCCCCCCCCCCTCCCACAGGCATCCTTAGATAAGGCCAAGGCCTGGGTCAAGGAACTCCAAAGACAAGCCAACGAAAACATCGTCATTGCCCTTGCTGGAAACAAGCTTGATATGGTGCAGGAACAGCCGGATAAGCGGGCTGTGCCTACTGCTGATGCCGAGGCCTATGCCCGGGAGGCCGGCCTCCTGTTCTTCGAGACGTCGGCCAAGTCGGGCGAGAATATCGCTGAAATCTTTGGCACCATAGCAGAGACCCTGCCTCACGATCAGGCCGGCCCCCGACACATGCGCTCTGGCTCTGCCCGGCCAGGAATCAAGGTCTCGGGCGAAAACGCAAACACCAACTTGGCTGGCCCTTGTGCCTGCTAAGAAGCCTTTGTCTTTTTTTTTTCTTTTCTTTTTTACGTTCTTCTGTTATGCTTGTTCTTTATTTCCATTTTCTTTTTTTCTTTTTCTTGGTTCTTCTTCTCGTTGTTTGTGTCACTCTCATACAACGCACGACTGGATATTATTGAGGCCTTGGGTGTTTAATGTTTGGTTATTGCTATGCTACTGCCGTTTCTGAGTTGCTATTCCTAGTGTTGATGGCCTTGACGCTTTCGTCTAGTTTCCTTTGTCCATTTACCTCTTTTTCTCTTGTTCTCCCTCTCTCCCTCTCTCCCGTCTCGCAAGCTTGGAATGATAGGATGTTGGTATCCTGCTGAAACGGCCCGCAAGGGTCTTTAACCCCTAGACATCCTCGCCTCGTCAACATCCCTAGACCTAGCGTACTCCATTAGGCTGCTTAAACACTGTATTTAGCGAACCCGCTGTCTCTTTTTGTGTATTTATGACCTGTAAATCTGCCTGTTTGAGGGCGGCCACCGCTTGTAAAGATCCCACAGTGCAGGTGTCTCAGGCCTGTAAGCAGCCAGCCGACATAGCTAGGCCCGGCGTATCTAATCACCCGAAGTTTACCCACCTGCAAATTGACGATAATTTCTCGCCCCGGTACAGGCACAACAGGCACAATTCCCAAGCTTCACCAGAGCAGACAGACTCACGTAACATTGGCATTGTTCCGCTGCCGCTCCCGCCTTCAGCCGTTGCTTTCCCCCTCCCCCGCCGACTCTCACGTCCATTCTCTTCTATCCCATTTCCATCCCGGTGCCTCCGTCCTCCAATGCTGCGGTCATCGATTAGCTCCGTGAGGGTGCTCAACAGCCGCACTGGTGCTGCCGGTGCTGGTGCCGCCGCGCGCCAGCTTGGTCCTACTGCTCGGGTACGAAACGAAAGCACCGCTGCTCCCCAAATAACAACAGACGCAATTGAATGAGGAATTGGCTGTAGAGCCTTCGACGATGATGGCCATGTCACGGCCGGCGGGTGCGCCTGTGTCTGGCTGCAATTGCTGGTGGGCCGGGCAGCTTTTTCTTTTTTTTTTCTGCTTTTTTTTTGCTTGTATTTTGGTTTTTTTTGTGTGGGCGAACGAAGCTTCATGATGATCCCAATCATGCTTGAGCCCGTCAAGAGAAAGCCAAAGTGCTGGTCATGGAAAGAAAGCTGCTCTTATCTCCGCAATTGGCATGACAGATGCAAGGCATCAATGGCCGCTGCACTTCACTTGTTGCATCATCGTGTGGAGAGCCAAAGCTGCTGCTTCTGGTCTGCTTCTGGTACCAATGCTAATATATTATCTTCTCTGTCATTGTAGCGCTACTTCGCCAGTGAGCCATCCAAGCCTGTGACGCCCGCTGCCTCGTCCGTTGCCGCCAAGGTTGCTGCTGCCCAGGCCGCCCAGGCTGCTGCCACGTCCAAGACTCCCGTTACGCCAAGTGCCAAGCCCGCTGCTACCACCACCGCCACCCCTGCTGCTACCAATTCAGCCCCCGCTACCCCAACGCCCACCTCGACGCCCACGCCGTCCGCCACCGTCTCCAAACTTGCCGAAAAGTCGACGCCGCCTCCACCGCCGCCGCCGCCAAAGAAGCCCGGTTTCCTGCGCCGCCTGCGCAATTTTGTCTTCCGCCTGGCCCTGCTGGGCGTGATTGGCTTCGCCGGAGGCGTGTGGTATTCGCGCGTCAACGACGACTTCCACGACCTGTTCACCGAGTTTGTGCCCTTTGGCGAGCAGGCTGTGCTCTACCTCGAGGAGCAGGAATTCCGCAAGCGCTTTACCGACTCTCTTGGCCGCTCCAAGCAGCTGGATGCCACCGTGGCCGTGCCGGCTCAGAGCGGTGCGTCGTGGCGTGTGGCCGATAGCAACGACGCCCGCCGCACCAGTGCTGGTCCCGTTGAGGTGAAGAAGGCCGAGCCCAAGCCCAAGCCCAAGCCCGAGGCCAACAAGGTGGAGCCCAAGGTGGTCAAGACCGAGCCCAAGGCAGCGCCCTCGCCGTCGGCCGAGGTGGTCAAGAAGACTGTCCCTGCTGCCAAGGAGGAGGCCGAGTTTGTGCCTCCCCAGGTCAACGAGCCTTCGCGGATACCCCCCGTGCCCAAGATTGACCTGTTGCAGATGAAGAACGCCGAGGACGCCATTGTGCAGGACTTGGTGCACATTGTCAATGACCTGATTGTCGTCATCAACGCCGACAATGCCCAGGGCCGCTACGGATCCACCATTACCAAGGCCAAGGAGGGCGTCAACAGCGTGCTGAACAAGATTGAGGGCGTCAAGAGCGATGCCAAGAAGAAGGCTGCTGCCGAGGTTTCCAGCAAGGTGGTCGAGTTTGAAAAGGCCGCCGACGAGATGGTTAAGCGCGTGGAGCAGGTCATGATCAACCAGGAGATTGTGTGGCGCCAGGAGTTTGAGCAGGAGATGGAGCGTATCCAAAAGGCGTACGACGAAAAGGTGCAGCTGCTGCAAGACCGCGAGCAGAAGCGCATGCAGGAGCGCCTCAATGCCCAGCTCATGGAGCAGGCCGTGAGCCTCAAGCGCCAGTTCACCAAGGAAGTCAAGGCGCAGGTGGAGGCCGAGCGCGAGGGCCGGCTGGCCAAGCTGCGCGACCTCTCGACGGCCGTCAGCGACCTGGAGAAGCTGGCGTCGGGCTGGAACGCCGTGGTTGACAGCAACCTGCAGACGCAGCAGCTGCACGTGGCCGTCGAGGCGGTGCGCGCGTCGCTCGAGAACACGCAGCACTCAAAGCCGTTTGTGTCGGAGCTGGTGGCGCTCAAGGAGATTGCTGCCGAGGATCCCGTGGTCGACGCGGCCGTGGCCTCCATCAACCCCTCGGCGTACCAGCGCGGCATTGCCGCGCCGTCGGAGCTGGTCGACCGCTTCCGCCGCGTGGCGTCCGAGGTCCGCAAGGCGTCGCTGCTGCCCGAGGATGCCGGCGTCGCCAGCCACGCGTCCAGCGTGCTGCTCAGCAAGGTCATGTTCAAGAAGTCGGGGCTGGCTGACGGCGACGACGTCGAGAGCATCCTGACCAGAGCGCAGACGTACCTCGAGGAGGGCGATCTTGACAACGCGGCGCGCGAGGTCAACGGCCTCTCGGGCTGGGCCAAGATGCTGAGCCGTGACTGGCTGGGCGAGGTGCGCAAGGTGCTGGAGGTGCAGCAGGCTCTGGATGTAAGTAGTGGTTTTGGACCCCCCCCCCCATCCCCCTTTCTTTTATTTCTTTTCTGCCTACAACACACTGCTAACTAACATTTCGCTGTACAGGTTATTTCTACCGAGGCGAGATTGCAGAGCTTGAGGCTGGAGCAGCAGGAGTAGAGCTGCGCTGCGCTGCAGAGAAGGGAGTTGTGAGTTGTGAAGCCGGGTTCCTATGGGCTCCAAGTGTACAGTAGCAATAGACGGACTGGGGAGAAACAAATATATGTTTTTACGCAAGCTGTGCGACAGCGCGCTCGGTGAACTGCGCGCCGCCATATTCAAGTATTTTTTGCGGGAATTATTTGGAATTTTCTGGAATTTTCGCCTCCATTTGCCCGCTGGCCGTCCTCTCCAAACCCGTTCCACCTTTTGCTGACATAAGCAACCCGTGATAATTTTCTTGGTGTTTGGCACTTCTCACCACCTAAACCCTCCACAACCGTGCCACTGCGAAACGACGTGCCGCACAGCCAGAATGACGATAACACACCAGTCCCGGGGATTGCACTGGCAAATAACGAGACGCGCCCTGCCAAAGCGCGCATGTCCGGCGCCACGGCCGCCGGCGTTCTGTAGCACCGCTCAGCCACGGTGGCCCCAACCCTGGGCGCATTCACGCCGGGGCATCGCCACAACCCTAGTGCATGACCAGACGTACGATGCAGCGCTGAACAAGCTGAACAGCATCGAGTCGAACATGACGCTGGCCATGCAGTTCCACATGACCAGCTCGTCGGCCAGCCTCAACTCCCAGGCCATGCCCGAGATGCACAAGTGGCTGCACCGCGCCGGCTACTCGCCCCAGGACCTGGCCGACAACCTGCGCTGCGTGCACATAGCCGGCACCAAGGGCAAGGGCTCGACGGCGGCGTACACGGCGTCCATTCTGCAAAACAGCCCCGAGCGGCGCGGGCCCGTGGGGCGCTACACCAGCCCGCACCTGATCAGCGTGCGCGAGCGCATTGCCATTGACGGCCGGCCCATCTCGCGCGAGCTGTTCTCCAAGTACTTCTTTGAGCTGTGGGACCGGCTGAGCCAGGCGTCGGTGGACGCGGGCGATGGCGTGCCCGACCCCGACGGCCCGACCACCAAGCCCATGTTCTTCCGCTACATGACGCTTATGGCGTTGCACGCCTTCATCCGCGAGGGCGTGCGCGACGCCGTCATTGAGTGCGGCATCGGCGGCGAGTACGATGCCACCAACATCCTGCCGGCGGCAGCCGTCAGCGCCTCGGTCATCACGCACCTAGGTATTGACCACACCGAGTTCCTGGGCACGACGCTGGACGAGATCACGTGGCACAAGGCCGGCATCTTCAAGGAGGGCGTGCCGGCCTTTATCAACCAGGTGACCAGCGCCAGCCAGCTGCGCGTGCTGCAGCAGCGCGCCGAGTGGCGCAAGACGCCGCTGACCGTCATCCCGGAGGCGCACCTGGCGCCGTGGGCCGACATGCCGGGCGCGCTGCTCGACGGGCCCGTGCAGTGCAACAACCGCATGCTCGCGCTGGCCGCGGCCTGCACGCACCTCGGCCTGCCCTTTGACTCGGCACGCAGGCCCGGCGAGTACCCGCCGTGGGTGGGCGACGGACTGACAAATGCGTATCTGCGCGGCCGCTGCGAGATTGTCGCGATGCCCGACGGCATGAAGCTGTACCTGGACGGCGCACACACGGTCGACAGCATCCGCGAGACGGTGCGCTGGTTTGTCGCGGACCTGGAGCCCGACGACACGCCGTTCCTGGTGTTCAACCAACAGACGCGCGACTCGGCGCCGCTGATCAGCACCATGATGATGGAGTACGCGGCGCTGACGTCGTATCGGCTGATTTTCCGGCGGGCCTTTTTCTCGCGCAACGACGTCGACCCCGTGTCCGAGGGCAAGGAGAGCGAGCGGCCGCTCAAGATCCAGGAAAAGGCCAGGGATGAGTTTGCCAAGCTTTCGCCCAAGACCAAGACGTTTGTGTCGCGCAGCGTGCTGGAGACCATCAAGGGCATCTACTGGCAGAGCCGGCAGATGTCGAACCGCCACAAGCGGCCAAAGGTGCTGGTGACGGGCAGTTTGTACTTGGTGGCTGCGGCGCTGCGGGTGCTGCGTGGTGATCTGGACAACATGGACTAATTGGCTGGAACAGGCGCGGAATGGGAGAAGACGGCATATAAGCATTTGATAGTTGTAGATATATACGATTTGGTTTATGGCGTGGCGTTGGCAAGCATACTGAAGGCGGTTTACATGCATACACACACATTTCGGTTCCAATTCACTCCAATGTCGATAGCACAGCTCCAACAAGATGCAGGCTGCCCGTGATAAGGACCTGCACCCCCTCGCCGGCCCCAAGCCCGGCCGTCAATCCCCGCGCTATATCCAAAGCGTCGTTCACGGTTGGCGCCACAGAAACCGAGGCTGCGGGATCGATCTGGCGCCACTTCGCGGCAAGAGTGTTTTGTACTGTCAGTGCCTTGACGCGCTCGGCGTCGACTTGGTTGTTGACAAGATCTAAGAGGCTGACTGGTTAGTGGGCTGCATACTGAGTGGTGCGTAATGCCATGTGTATGGGTGCTCCCGGGCCGACCTTTTCTGTTGGGATTCGAGATCACGTTTGTGCAGAACACGACGTAATCGAAATGCACGCCGTTCTCCGAGACAACCTTGTGCATGGTATCGAGGAAATTGACAGCCTCCTTGCGGTCCTGCTGGTTGAAGATGAGCATCTTGGGGCCGCCAGTGTTTCTAGGGAGAATGTCATGGTTAGGTTAGTTTACTTGGCTATGCGGGTGCCCAGCCCAGGGAGAGAGGACGAACTCACCTCTTGCTGATCTCCTGGGAAAACCAGCGCGAGCACACGTTGATGCTGTCGATGGTATGGGCGCCGTCGAGGTGCCACGTGACCCTGCCCTCGGCCTTGACTTGGCAGCGGCCCTTCCAGACCACAGACTCCAGTCCGTCGACGAGCGCGGTGGGCAAAGCCGCAGACGAGGTTTTCGAGGCATAGTCCGGGTCCACCTTTTGCAGCACGGTCTCGGCCAGTTTGACGGCCAGACTAGCGTTCATTATTTGAAAGTCGGCGTCTGGCTGGATCTTGACACCCGCTAGCCGCGCGTCTGGGCCGATGAACTGCAGATCGACGCCCTTCTCGCGTGCTCTGGTCCTCAGCACCTGCTCGGCTGCCGGCACTTGGGGCACAGAAAAGGCCGGGCTTCCAGGCTTCATGATGCCCGCTTTGTGCCAAGCAATCTTGTCCACAGTATCGCCCAGCACAAACACGTGGTCGATGCCGAGCATGGAGATGCCGGCAGCGGCCGGTGCCGGCGCCAGATTGGTAGCGTCGTACTCGCCGCCAATGCCTGTCTCGAAGACAGCCGCGTCTACGCCCTCCTGCAGGAACACATGATACGCCATTAGGGTCAGGTAGCGGGCGTAGTTTGGCCGGGTACTGATTTCCCGGCTGGCTGTGTGAGCACGAGGCTCGGCCGCAGTGTCAGCCGCAGTCTCGACCTCGGCATCAGCCTCAGCCTCAGCCCGTCCCAGCCGGTCCCAGACTTGGAAAAAGTAGCGGGTGAACAAGGCCTCGGAAATCGGCCGCGAGTCCAGCTGGATGCGCTCGCGCACGCTAATCAGATGCGGCGACGTCAGCAGCCCCGTGCGGTGCGGCGTGCCGTGGGCGCGCTGCCAGGCAGCCAGCATGGAATCGACATAGGCGCATGTGCTTCCCTTGCCCTTGGTGCCGGCCACGTGCACGATGTTGAGGCGGCCGAGATCGGCGGGCGAGTGGCCCAGGCGCGCGAGATAGGTGTGCATTTCCTGCATCGACGCCTGGTTGGGCTTGGCGTTGGCAGCCTTGCGCGCCTGGATGACGGCGTACGAGGACTGGAGCGAGTTGAGGGCTTCGATGGCGTCCTGCGTACCCAGGTGTCAATACGGGCGTGTGTGTATAGCGAGGGGGGGAGGGGCTGACTTGACTGGCTTACATTGTAGCTGCGCGTGCCGCTGCCCGGCGACGAAGCCTGTGAAAAGGCACGCACGGCGCGTCTGGTGCCAGTGTCGGGAGTGTTCTGGGCTGCCAGCACGGCGGCCGCCCGATTGGCGCGGAGCCGAGAAGCCGAAAACATGAGGAAGGCTTTTGGTCGTCGGAGCGGGGCGGCGAGATTTCTCGGGAGCGCGAGAAAGCCGGCGGCCGTGTATTGACAGTTTTCAAAAGCTGCGGATGCGCATTGCTGCTGTCTCCCCGGATGGGCAAGGATGGCGGAGCGGGGGAGGAGGCATATCGAGATGGTGTATGACAAAGTGGTGGTTGGCCTGAGCAAAGGAGGTGGTGAAGCGGGCCTACGGCCATGCTGTGTCTTTTATAGTCAACTATTGCAAAGCCGCTGTCAACAAGCCATGCGCAGTGGTCAACCACTGTCGAAACTCACCATGGTGTAGTTGGTTATCACGTTCGACTGTAACTTGCAAGATTTGCCATCGAAAGGTCACCGATTCGATTTCGGTTGGTGAGAGCTATTTTTTTGCCATGTTTTTTTTTGCCATTCTTTTCTGCCGCTTTTTTCTGCCTTTTTTTCGGGCCAAAAGAGAAGAACAAAAAAGAACAATCAGCCAAGACATTCCTAGACAACGAGCCCCGGTCAAAACTCCCCCGCTGCATGTTTTGACAGGCGCTCCTTGTATGACAGAAGAAATCAGTAACTTTTTCCTGGTGCATACAACGCCATGGCAGTGCGGACATCGGCTTGTTGCGATGGTCGGCCAGGCCAGGCCAGACAGACTAGGCCAGACAAGGATCAAGGCAAAGGCGGTCAAGCAGAATCCGGGCTCGGTGAATCGGCACTGAGAGCCAAATAGCAGAGGCGATAAAAGACGAAAAATGGCTGAATAGTGGCCGGAAAAACACACATAAAATACACATAAAATACACATAAAATTGCCCAAGAAATACCTGAAAACACCATTAAAAATATCAGTCATTTTCATTTCCTTCTTCTTCCTCCTCTTCCGGCCAAGCGCCGTTGTCGCAGCAGCCACCATCCCAGCACGCTGATATATAGGCATGGGCTTCCGGTGGCTCGAGGTCCCAAAGCCGTACGATGCATGTGACCACTTCATTTTTAGATGTGCGTGGGGATTCACGACTTGAGCGTCCTTGTAACAACACCATCTCAAACATGCTCTGATAGCATCTGTTTGTCTTCTCTATTTTCCGTCACTCATCGTTACTAGCCTTCCTCGGCCTCTGTCGATCATTCTAGCCCTCTGCCTGTATTCTCCTTCCTCACAATGAGCCCCGACAACCCTGCCGATGCGTCTGTTGCGACGGCTGCCGACAAGACAGCCGACAAGACACCCGCCACGATGATGGCAACCCCTGCGCTGTCCACCCCTCCCGCCCCTCCCGCCGCCACGGCCCGCACACGCACCGAGTCCGCCATCATCATGCTCGCCCTCTGCTCCGCCCTCTTCCTCGTCGCCCTCGACGCCACCATCATCACCACCGCCATCCCCACCATCGCCGCCGACTTCAACTCCAGCCTGGGCTACACCTGGGTCGGCAGCGCCTTCATGCTCGCCAACGCCGCCCTAGTGCC
Source organism: Thielaviopsis populi (assembly GCA_017591655.1). Taxonomy (NCBI): domain Eukaryota; kingdom Fungi; phylum Ascomycota; class Sordariomycetes; order Microascales; family Ceratocystidaceae; genus Thielaviopsis; species Thielaviopsis populi. The sequence continues at coordinate 10,737 of JADILG010000300.1, forward strand.
CATCTGGGGCAAGGTCTCCGACATCTGGGGCCGCAAACCCGTGCTGCTCATCGCCACCGCCATATTCTTCCTGGGTTCTCTGCTGTGCGCCGTCTCGCAGAGCATGGCCATGCTCATCGCCGCACGCGCCATCCAGGGCGGCGGCGGCGGCGGCATTATCTCGCTCGTCAACATCTGCATCAGTGACCTCTTCTCCCTGCGCGAGCGCAGCTTCTACTTTGGCATGATTGGCCTGGTCTGGGCTGTGGCCTCGGCCTCTGGCCCGCTCCTTGGCGGCGTCTTCACTACCAAGATTGACTGGCGCTGGTGCTTCTACATCAACCTGCCCATTTGCGCCATCTGCATGGCCATCTTGTTCTTCTTCCTCAAGCTGCACAACCCGCGCACCTCCATGCGAGACGGTCTTGCTGCAGTTGACTGGGCAGGCAGCCTCATGGTCATTGGCGGCACCACCATGATTCTGCTCGCCCTGGAGTTTGGTGGCATCAGCTTCCCTTGGGACTCCCCCACCGTGATTTGCCTCATCGTCTTTGGTGCTGTCATGATTGCGCTCTTCGCCATCGTTGAGTGGAAGTTTGCCGAATACCCCGTCATTCCCCTGCGCATCTTCAAGACCACTGGAAACCAAGCTGCCCTGTCCATAGCCTTCTTCCAGTCATTCGTGTTCCAGTCCGGCTCATACTGGCTTCCGCTGTACTTCCAGGGCTCCAAGGGCCTCACTTCGCTGCAATCAGGCTACTACCTGCTGCCCTTCATCCTATCTCTCGCCATTTTCTCCACCATTGCCGGCATTTTTGTCAAAAAGACGGGCCAGTACAAGGCAATCATTATTGCCGGCATGGCCATTATGACCCTTGGCTTCGGCCTCTTCATCGACCTTAACGAAAGGTCCTCGCTTGCCAAGATCATCCTGTACCAGCTTGTGGCTGGCATTGGCGTTGGCCCCAACTTCCAGGCCCCGCTGATTGCTCTGCAGACCAGTGTTGCTCCGCGCGACATCGCCTCGAGCACTGCCACCTTCAGTTTTTTCCGCCAGATTGCTGCTGCCATTTCCATCGTTGTCGGCGGCGCCGTTTTCAACAACGAAATGGACCTGCGCTACAGACGCCTCGAGTCCTCGCTCGGTTCTGATCTCGCCGCCCGCTTCTCTGGCCACAACGCTGCCACCAGTGTGACCATGGTGCGTCGTCTGCCAGAAACCCAGAGGATACTGGTTGAGGCCACGTACGCTTCGGCCATCACCAAGATGTACATCATGTTTGCTGTTTTTGGCTTTGTTGGAACAATAGCCTCGCTCTTTATCAAGCAGAAAAAGCTGAGCAAGGACCACGTTGAGCACAAGACTGGCCTGAATAACATGAAGGCCCAGCAGGAAAAGATGTCCAACAGTGATGAAGAAGCTGCCCAGCGGCCCGAAAAGAATGAAGGCTCCACATAGAGCAGAACCGGCAAAGACTTGTGCTGTTTCTGCATTCTTGGTTTGTTTATGTATTTAGTTGTGTTTTTTTTTTCAAATATTTTAATATTTCAGCAAATTATTCACAGCCAGTGGTTACATGAAGCTAGTGACATTGTAACATTTTGGTTTACGTTTCCGCGTCTCTGAATTCACTCTGACTCGCTTGTAGTACAGCTAATGTCTTGTACCCAATCGGCAAACATTATGTGTGATTATTAGTGGGACCAACTGGCTGATGACAGCACATTGTGTAACATGAGCTTAAAGTTCTAGAAGCTCAACCTCACCGCAACACATTTCTGAATATCAACAATAAGCAAAAAAAAGAGATACAACATACAACACCGGGCATTCCCACGTGGTCACCCACCGTAGTACTACTTCGGCGCTTTGTAGCTTAACTAGGGGAGAGCGGACGGGATCCCATGTTTTCTACAAGCTATGGCCGTATGTAATAGACAGCACAGATATCACTGTCTATAACAGATATACTGAATACTATCTATAAATACGGAACAAAAAGGCACATACAACACCGGGCATTCCCACGTGGTCACCCACTGTAGTACTACTTCGGCGCTCTGTGGCTTGACTAGGGGGGAGCAGACGGGACCCCGTACTTTCCACAGGCTATGGTCGTATGTGCCAGTCCTGAGCGTCAAAGCATTTTATAAGCGCCTAGCTATTGCTCCCTGATAAGCACAAAAAGAAGCACAGAATACCAAATTTAAAAAGGATTACATACAACACTGGGGATTCGCACGTGGTCACCCACCGTACTACTGGTCCAGCGCTTTGTAGCTTAACTAAGGGAGAGCGGACGGGATCCCGTGTTCTCTACAAGCTATGGTCGTATGTGTCTGTAGTTGAGACTATCAGAGTCTATATTAGAGGCTGTTCACTGCCTGAAAAGCAAAAAAGAAAGACATACAACACCGAGGATTCGCATGTGGTCACCCACCATACTACTAGCTCGGCGCTCTGCGGCTTGACTAGGGGGGAGCAGACGGGACCCCGTATTTTCCGCAGGCTATGGTCGTACGTGATAGTATGCAAACTAGATAGACTTCATAACTTCCGCAGCTGTGCCTGTTCCTTGAAAAGAGTCATACACAACTTTGAGGAGAAAAAAAGATTTCACCACACACTTCAAGTGTGGCTGGACAACTCCGATACGGGGAATCGAACCCCGGCCTTCTCGGTGAGAGCGAGATATCCTAGCCCCTAGACCATATCGGACTTATAGTTATTGTTCGTAGTCAGGATATCAAAAATAATGACGCTTCTTTAGTTTTGGTCTCACATTTGTTCCCATCCATCATAGATGAAGCTCAGCTTAAGGTTAAACTTGAGACAACCCTAACAAGCAGTCTATCAAACCCCAAGGTGCCCTAAGAACGTCACCACCTGTCCCCACTAAAACCAAGGAGCAAAGCTCCAGCGCAGCACTGCCTGCTTTGCCTTCTATTCCAACGTTCTTCATCAACTGTCACAAGTCACCGGTCACCCAGCTGGCCTATTACCGCTCCTCCGACTGAAGCTATTTGCTATTGGATTAATCAATTTATCGCCATTTTTTCTCTTCTCGCCCTTGTTCTTTTCGCCATTGCATTAATTGATTGAGCGACCGACTTTTACACCTGAGCGATGCCCTGTGCCCAAGCGCAGCCACCAACCTTCGCCAGCTAAGCTTCTCCGCTTCAGACCTCCTCAGACCTGTTCGAATCTCTTCAGACCTCCCCAGACCTCTACAATCTCCTGTCTTCTGGTCGCCAAATCCGGCTCGGCCCTGGCTTGGCCTTGTTGTGTAGTTGACGAACTCCGCCCACTCCTTCGGACTCGCCAAATCAAAACCCCTCGAAACAATCCAGTTCGCCCGACACTCCGCACGACTGCTATTCTGCTGGCTGCATTATATTGTCTTTGTTGATACAGTGTTTCTGCTGCCGACTGGCCTGCCATGGACCGAGGCTCTGCGAATGGAAGCGTTAATCGCGCCCAGCGATTCGATGATGAAAAGCGCCGGATTATCGAGAGCTGCTTTTCACGGAAGGATGCCGACGGTACTTGTATGCTCACTTGACTCCCCGCCTGCTTTCAAGTTTCTCCTTCTTTGCCTGCTTGTCTACGTTGGCGAACTACATTCCGTCTGGCTTGGCTCCAGGAAATATGGCCTTGCAAAGTCGCTTTAGTCTGGCAATCACCGCCTCTCGCTACCCCACGTTACCTTGAGTTTTCCGCTGACCCCGTCCGTGTATAACTTCTAGTACAGGAAACATACATCACACATCTTCGCATCACCGAGTTTTCAAACTATCCCTCCTCACCTCCCCCGCCCCAGTCACGCACTCCCGAAACTCAAAAACCCCGAGTCATCATCGTTGCCGTGCGGAGGTCTGGCCGAGTCTGCATGCACAAATCCAAGGAGAATGCCAATGGCTCCTTCTCCGTTGGCAAAACTTGGAACTTTGACGACATCAGCCACATACAGAGCTACAGCGGTCCAAATGCCGATCCTACGCAGAAACTATGGGCTGGAGACACCGGCTTCTTGATCACAATTCAGAAGCCTTACTACTGGCAAGCACAGACCGACAAGGAAAAGAAATTCTTTATTGCCAGTCTCGTCAAAATCTACAGCAAATACACTGGTGGGCGCACTCCTGAGCTGTCTGGCTTTGACCCGAGAGAGCTTGATATGATTCTGGGGGCCGGTCGCCGTGCCGGAACCTCACCAGGCCCTCCGCCGCGGCCCCCATCAGCTCCTCAAGGCAACCCCTCTCTTCCGCCAAGCCAGTCCCAAGAACAGATGCCGCCCCCAGTATCAACCGGATATGGCCGTCCCTCGATGGATAGAGGTCTAGTCGGGCCAAAGCCGCCCATGACTCCGGTTGGATCAGCTCCTGGCTCTGCAGCTTCGTCGCCATTTGTGCCTCCCCCGCCACGGCTTTCAACAGGACCGGCACGCAATTCTCAGAATAACCTCATCAGCTCTCCTAATGGCAGCATAGACTCTAACCGAGCACCCTTTAATACTCCCTCCAATATGCGGCGCTTGACTCCCACCACCCAGAACCAAGAATCGCCCATTATCCCTCGAAACGAAGACGCCTCCAACTTCCGTCCTCAGTCCCGTGGGCGTGCCAGTCAAACTTCTGCTGGTGTCAATTCTGGGGCCGATCATGGTTCTGGTAAAAATAGGAGTGGTGTTGTTGCTGCGGCCGCTGCTGTTGGAGCCGCTGTTGGAGCCACCACCGGAGCGACTGCCAGCACGGGTGCCTATTCCTTGCCTGAAAATATGCGCCACTTCCCCGACCACCCATCCGAAACGCTCAAGTCATCTACCTTTGAGGCACCTCCTCCCGAAAGAAAGCGACCGCCTATGGACCCCAGCCGACCAAATACAGTGGAAAACGATCTTGTACCGGCCCCTCTAATGAGTCCTAAACAACGCGACCCAGTACCGCCTCCACGAAACATGGACCGCATGTCAACCCGCAATACATCTGCCGGCTACAAGTCAGAAACCGGCTCCACCATAGGAGATCGTCAGCCAAACGATTCAATCGATTCGACACGCACTGGCTCTCATCGTGGAGCACCCAGCACTATGGCGTCACCTGCCCCTTCAATATCTTCACAACCTCCCAAGACTATGCCGGCCGTTGCGCCGGAACCAGATGTGCCGCCAAATGCGGGGCGCGAGGCTGTGAACAAACCCGGCCTGGGCCCTATGATCAAATCAAAACGTCTTGACGATACTACGTCTTCACCGGCATCAGATTCCGAAGACAAGCCTGGCCTCAAGTCGATGATCAAATCCAAGTCTAAACCTGATCTTGCCGGGTCCTTGTGGAAAGCCGCTGCTGCCGCAGGCGCTTTCAAGCCCCGCCCTGGTGGCGCTGGTGAGCGTCTCCGCCAGGCTGCTTTGAAATCGCTAGAGGGCCCTGATGGAATCAATGCTGTTGTGCCTGCGCCTCCCCGTCCAGATCCGCCCAAGGTAGAGCCAGAGCCCGAAAAGCTGCCAGTGCCTGTGAACCCTAGTGTCTCGGTGACACCGCCTGATGCCACAGCTACAGCCCCGGCGAAGACAGACGAAAGTGACCCCCCTCCTGTGCCAAAGAAGGATGAGAAGCCGGCTAAGGATGAGAGCAAGCGGTCAATTATGGTTGGCAATGACGCCAAATTCTTGACTTCGCTTGGCATTGATCCTTCAGTGCTAGACGACACACGCAGTACGGACTTTAGCAAATGGCTCGACTATGTGGGCTTTATTCCGGGACAAAAGATGCGCTCGAACGGCTGGGACCCCATGAAGATAATCGAGCGTGAAATCGACAAAGCCCAAGCTGGAGGCTGGCTTTCGCGTATTCGCGAGGAGGACGAGCGCATTAGTGATGTGCGCCAAGGCATCGACCTGGTGATTGCAGAATGCGACGAGTTGGAAAATCTTCTGACGCTTTACAGCGTTGAACTTGGTGTAAGTTGTGTCAGCTTGGTAAATTTAACTATATTGCTTGTCTCATTACTAATCACCATATACTAGACTATCTCCGACGACATTGCCTACATTGAGAACCAGTCTCAAGGTCTACAGGTTCAGGCTGCCAACCAGAAGGCTCTGAAGAAGGAGCTTGAGCTTATTCTAGACACATGCAGCATTAGCAGTCGTCATCTGGATGTTCTCAAGGTTGAGAACTTTGATGCCCGCGGCCTAAAGAGCATCGAAGACGCTCTGGTTATTCTATACAAGGCCATGGTGCGCATCGACCCTAATGTACACAAATACGAGCCCTCCAAGGGCGACGAGACCGGTGCCGCGAAAACAAATGCTATGGACGATGCCATCCAGGGCAACACCCTCAACAGCAGCTACGGCCAAATGCGTATCGTGCAGGAGAAGAAGGAGTACTACCTCCAAGAAAGTACGGCCATTATGCGGCGCTATGTTGGCTGGATGTCCTCCGAGTACGAATCAGCCTTTGCCGAAACACACAAGGCTCTGGACAAGGCCATGGCTCGCAAGACAGATCGCGAGCTGTACCAGACCCATCGCAACTATCTATGGGGCTACTGCGCTCTAAATCTGTATGCCCGCGACGTGCATATAGATCAGTGGAACGAGCTGATCCAAAACTACCAGGCGCGCAGCCACGAGCTCTTCCGCGTTGAATTCACCAGCGTCATCGATTCTCACAAGAGCAACGCTCGCAAGACTATGATGAACGATGATGAGATTCTCTTTACCACACAGCCCGAGAAGCACCACGACAACATTGCAACCACAGCCCGCAAGCTCACGGTCAAGCGAAGTCAGACTCTGGCACGTACATTCCGCTCGGATGCCAGCAAGCCGCCACCCATGCCCAAGTTGAACACTGACAGCAGAGACCATCCGTTTGAGGTTTTCCGCAGCGTGTTGTACGACTTTGTCCCGCTGATTGAGATGGAACAGAACTTCTTCATTGACTTTTTCCATGCTACCATAATGGAGGCGGCCGACTTTAACGAGTTTATTGCGAGCCGGCCGGCAAACAATGTGCCGCCAGAGGGCAAATGGTCTGCTAGCCGGCGCATGGAGCCGGATCGAGAGCTGGGCAGAAAGGTCACCAAGTCCATGGAGGCCATTTTCTCTTTTCTAGAAAAGGGGCTGCAGCGCATGATTGAGTGGGTTCTCTCGACAAACCCACTGCAGGGTGTCGGTGTTTTGGCTGCGTTGGAGCAAAAGATGGAGCTTCTGAGCGGATCAAACCAGGACTACCTCAACATCCTGCTCCAGAAGCTTCATGGCAACTTGGAGAGTCGCTTTGAGAAATTTGTTGACGAGCAGATCCGGGCCATTGAGGAGACCAAGGTCAAGTTCGCCAAGAAGCGCCGTGGTGTCATTCACTTTTTCAAGGTGTTCCCTCCCTTCTTTACGGCTGTCGAGAACATCCTCTCCGTCTTCTACCCGCAGACCCGCGTCCGTGATACTATTAATCGCGAGTATGGGCGTATTCTGCGGGCCATGTTTGATGCACTGCGGGTGATTGCACGAGAGAATAAGGGTGTTGGTGTTTCCAACAACACGGCGGACCCCGAAGACAAAGAGGCACTCAACTACCACATTCTGCTGATTGAAAACTTTGACTACTTTATTGAGGAGATTGGCGAGTCCAACATCGACATCATCGAGGACAAGAAGCGCGAAGCCTCTGGCGAGTATGCCAAGCATCTGGACCTGTACCTGAACGCCGTCATGCGACGGCCTCTGGGCAAGCTGCTCGACTACCTGGAGAACGTCGAGGCACAGCTGCAGGCGCTCAAGTCAGCCGAGAAGATTGCGCTGCAGCCGTCCAACTCCAAGGCCGTGTTCAACAAGATTCTCAGCTCGTACGACGCCAAGGAGGTGCGCAAGGGCATTGAGCTGCTGCGCAAGCGTGTCGAGAAGCACTTTGGCGAGAGCGAGGAGAAGGAGGCGTACAGCGGCTCGCGCGAGCTGGTCGACAAGGTGGCGGGCGAGTGCGAGAAGTTCTACGGCAAGGTGGAGCTGCGCATTGCCAGCATCACGGCCGAAGTGTATGGTGGCGATGTGCTGTTTGAGTGGCCGCGGGCAGATGTCAAGAATGCGTTCAGTGGCAAGTATTAGACACGGGCGGAGGGGGAGAGACAAGGCGGGGGAGGGGAGTGGGAGTGGGAGGAAGATAGAAGACCTGTGAGTTTATCGGGGCAGGGGGGCGCGACGGAGCAGCGGGCTCAAACGTTTTACGAGTTTCTTTTCTATTGTTCAGTCCACCCCGATGGTGTGTGCATGTGACGGCGGCCGTGAAGTTGGTAGTCCGGTGAATGTGGGTCACGTGATCGGGCGATATTGCTAGTAGCGGGGCTATGCGTATAACGCGATACCGCTTCAATTAACGCGTCCAACTGGCCGCTGACATCATGTTTCCATTTCAGCTTCAAGCCAGGCAACATGCCACTGGCTCACTGTATTTGATATGAGAAAGGCCACAATGCAGATTCATTTGTTTCACCTCTCTTGTTCTATCTCGTGAATCTCCTGGGCTACGAGGTCAGGCTTGGCTGCTCTCCCGCCTGAATATTTTATTGCTCCTGTATTTCTTTTTGCTGCAGGGCGTTTGGAGCCATTATCGGGCACACCCAGCAACCCCGCACTTCCATCTCGAACTCCGTCTGAGACGGCACCGCCGTGCGAGCTCTCTCTATCCAGTGCTAATGTCGCCAAATCCAGCCACCGGATCTCCGCCTGCGGCATCAGCGCCCGCCTCAGCCCCAGCCTCCTGCTTCTCGTCCCGGGTATACGGCCCGGCATCCGCCAAAATGGAACAGACCGTGTTCCCCACGCGACGCAAGACGGTGCGCACGTACGGCAAGGACAGAATGTCTAGCGGCGCTCGCACGCTGAAGCGCAAGGCAGCGGCGACGCCGACTGGAGAGAAAAAGACGCTGACACAGAAGACGCTCACCCAGTTTGGCTGCTTGAGAAGCGACCCCTACGAAGTCGCCGGCTCGTCGCAGGACAATCTGGGCGACAGTCCCCCGGCGAGTGGCCAAGACGGGGCAGCACAGAGTACAAATCTGACTGCGCGTGTTCACTGGGACGACGGCGTAGTAGGCGGCAGGGACGAGGTGTCTGAGCCGCCGGCTTCTGCAGCGAGCAAAAGACAGAAGACTGGACAGCCCAGGAAGGCTGCATTGAAGAAGCGTGCGGCCCCATCGCGCGCTACCCCTCTTGCTTCAAGTTACGTCACCACCCCCACGCCTGCTCCAGCCCTGGTCCCGGCCCCGGCCTCGGCCTCGGCTTCGGGCACCAAGACGAAACCGACGAGAACGGCTGTCAGCAGTACCCGCAGAAAGCGCAAGGCTCCTTCGCCTCCGTCGCTGGCGCCATCGTCCAGCTTCCATACACAGACACTTACACAGTTTTGCCCAGGGTCTTTTGTTGCGCGGGCGGCAGACCACGAGGTTGGAGACTCGGAGGAAGAGGATGACGACAGCGGGCCTCACAAAGCTGCGGAGGCTGTACCAAACGCCGGGTTGCGGGAAGTTGGTGATTCTGAGGACGACGATTTGGATTTGGATTTGGATATGCCCTTAGCCATGGTTGAACATCGGCACCGGTCCGATTTCGATACTGCTTCGCCGGTTCTTTCTTCTCCACCTCGTGGCTCACCACAGCGCCGAACCCAGAGTTCTCCGCCAAACTTTACTACCGAGAGCAGCAATAGAGACCAGAGGGGCACCATGAAAAGCCCCTCCAAGCTTCCTCAAACTCCAACTAAGAGGGCACGAATCGAAATCCCCTCATCACAGCCCTCGCCGTTCACACCCGTCACTACTCGTTATAATGCAACGTCAGCTTCCCCCTCGCCTCTACGGTCTAGATCGACACATGCAGGCGTGCTATCTGATCACGAAACTTTGGCTTCTCAGGCCTCGTTGACAACGAAAATTTCTCGGTTTCCGCCGTCACTCACGATTCAGGACTCGTTTGCTACGGGCACTTCTGAGAGTGAAGTCCCTACCTCCCCGTCACGCAATTCGAGCATCTCCACGCACCATATGCGGCCTCTGCTCAGCTCACCGTCACGCCCCCGCGACTTGTCCAAAATCCAGGCGGAGACCGGTACTCCAAGTCTATGTATCACTGAGGTCCCGGCGTCCCAAGACCACTCGTCCACATGTGCGACAGAGAGCGACCGGACGCAACGGGACATTTTCGAAGACGATGTAGAGACGCAGGATGGCTCAGGCGGTGAAGAAGAAGAGGCTACAGTCATCCCAGACTCTGAAAGCGAGGAAGGGGCGTTTGTTGCGAATAGTCCCATAACCATTGACTTGCTGGATTCTGAAAGCAGTCTTGATCAGGAAGCGCAAGTCGTCAAAGGCGGCTACAGCTCCGCAAGTAGGGACCTTGGTGTTAGCGAGGTCAGCTCTTTGTCGTCAGTGCCAAGTGTATTAGAGGAGATTTCCCCGTCTCCCATATTACAACCCCCAATGGCCCAACCTCTGTCTTCATCGCCAAGCTCACGTCCCTTATCTCCTTTGCTTCCACCTCCTACCGTCGAGGAACGGGTTGTTCGGGATAGTGACGATGAAGACTCTGTATCCGATGTTACCAGTGATAATGAAGACGACATCACAGTTATTCCTTTCCCGGCTGGCTCTCCTGAGCTCTCCGTAGTCGGATCTACTGTAGCGCCTGTAGCGCCTGTACCCCAGCCCCAGCCCCAAATGGAAACCGGCGGTCGAGATACTTGCGGTATTGAAGGTAAAACTCGAGCTCTGCAGGAAGGTAATGATAGCAACATTCGTGAGCCCACAGCCCAGGCTCAGATGCAGGAGGACGTCTATAGTCTTGGAGCTGAGACTCAGGCCATCATTCACATGCTTGCCTCTGATCACGCAGAAGGGCCAGCTCTCTCAGAACAGCCCGCATCGTCTCATGCAGACAATCCCAAGAAGCCCAAGACCCGTAAGAGGGTCATGTTTGCTACGTCCTCTCCTGAAATCATGCCCATGCGCTACTACACGCCAACACCATCCTGTTCGCAAGCGGCCAGCCAGAGCCAGCCTGCGAATCCAGCAGTGCATTCATCGCCAACGAATTACACGCAGACTCAAGACTACGCGGCGGACAGCCAGCGTGTGCCTCTCCATGTCATCCAGGCCATGGGGCATCCTACAAACCGCACCGACATCTTCATCTCCATCTACCCCGAACACGTCACGCACATTGTCAACGGCACCAAGAACCACGAGTTCCGTAACTACCAGATCCACCACGAAGTAGTGCGCATGTGGATATACACAACGAAGCCGGAATGTCAAATCCGTTATCTCGCCTGTATCGGGCCGTCAAAGCAGGCCGGCGAGATCCTCGATACGCGCGGCGTGGGCAACGCCGAGTTCAACAGCGGAATGAGCAGTGCAAAGTTTGCCTACGAAATCCTCGAGTTGTACGAGCTTAACAATCCACAGACGCTCGCTGCGCTCAGGGAAAAGGGCTGGCTAGAGTGTGCGCCACAGAAATACACGTTCGCTGCACCGGCTGTTGCTGCACAGCTCCTCGCAAATCTGCGTCATCGAATCCATCCACGTCTGGACGATGAGGAAAGCAACGACCACGATATATACGACCTGCCGGCTATATCGCCCGCCAGTCAAAATCAAGACCAGGGGGCAACAGGGGACAATAAAGACAGCAGAATCAGAAGCAGCAGCAGCAGCAGCCAGCTATCGTCTCTGATTCCTTCTGATGATGATGATGATGCTGACATTAGCCTCCGCCAATCTACGTCTGTAGCAGGGCGTTTTAGTGCCTTGCGCACAATACCGAGCCAGACAGCAGACGCGGCTTCCGCACACACTGATGCAGGCGTGGTAGCTGACAAGCAGCACTCGACCTCGCTGAATGATCGCAGGTTCAAGCGGCCGCAGTTGCCGTCCTGGCGCCAGCCACCCGGGTTCATACCCGACGCACAGGCGTTTGCTGTGGCGACTCCAACCCACGATGACTGGCAGAAGGCGGCTCCCGACAGTGCGGTTGGTCTGGGCATCAATATCATGGCGGGCATCTCCTTTTCGCAAGCGACTACTGCCAGCCAGTCATCGACGCCTTCGTCGCCGGTTTTTAACGCGTCGCCTAGTAAAGGCAGAGCAGGCACTAGGGTCAAGGAGGTGGTGGATGGGGGCAGAGCTGTGGGCGGGAGTGGGAGTCGTGATGGGAGTGTCATGTATAGCCACAGCGTGGGAAACAGTACTCGCCCTGGCCCTGACTCTGGCTCTGGCTCTGGCTCTGGCCCTGACTCTGGCTCTGGCTCTGGCTCTGGCTCAGGCACTGGCACTAACCCTGGAAACAGCAACAACAACAATGCCCTCAGCCAAATGCCTCCTCCGCCCCAGCTCTTCTCCTCGAGCCAGCCCGTCTTTGCCGAGGTGGAAAGCCCGTCGGCGCTGTTGGCTGCAACATCAGCTTCCGGGCCCAGAGTCAGCCCCGGCTCGGTCTCGGGCCCGGGACTAGGCTTTGATGCCGGGCCCAGTCCAGCGTCTTTGGGGCTGTCGCAGTTGTTTGCTGGCGGTGAATTCGTCTTGCCGCATAGCTTGATAGAGGACCAGGAGCCACCGCCGGTGATTTCTGATTCGGAGGATGACGGGCTGTAGAAGGGGGTGTACGGAGTGTTGGTATATATTATGATGCGTCTACAATGGCCTTTCGGGCCTCAATTTTCGTGACTAGGATCGGCAATATTGTACTCACTCCTTTGAGTTGGTTGGCAATGCAGTAAGTAGCGATGACGTGTTGCTTTCCTTGTCGTCGTCGTCGTGATATTGGTTTGTTGGTCGTTGTGAACAGTTAGGGTTACTTCTACAACACTCTAACCCAGAAGCTAATTATTTGGTCGAACCGTTTAGTGGGGCTTGGTCACTTTGAGGGGGTCAGCACTGAAATCCTCCTAGCGTTATTTACTATAGGCGGTCTAGCAGGCGCCAGGGCGGAGGTTCGAGGGCCTCAGCGGTGCTAAGAGCCCTGTAATCTCTGGCATTGGTAGGGGGTTCAGGGCGCCATGAGCCTATGTGTGTGAAACATTCTTAATTACCGGTTGTCACATGTTGTAGAGGGAGAGCCACAGCGCAGGCAGGACCTGGACAAGCTGAAGCACAAGCAAAGATGGGCTGGACAGCTCGTGCTTTCTTTGGGTTCGTAATATCCAAGCTTCTTGGGGGAGGGGCGGGGGGAGGGGGGAGTCTTGTGAGCTTGTGTGCTGTATGAAGTGTTCGTATTGATTTGCAGCACAGAGAAGGCCACATGCGCTGTAAATAGTGTGAATACCGACTGTGTGCGCTGTAATTACTAGCCACGGGCTCTGAAAATAGCGACTGTATGCCCTGCAAATAATAGCCACGCTGTATAAACGCCCTGTAAACATAGCGCCGCAGCTCCCAGTCTCCCGCTAAAGCGGCAATAACCCAGGCTGTTTGGCTGGCTGGATTGCGAAATCCCACGAATCAACAAGCCGGCCTTTTCTTGGCCAACTTGCAATTGCAGTTCAAGGGCCGTTTTCCGATTCCCCCTTCCCAAACAAAGAAACAAAGGCCACTGGCGCCCAACACTGCCACACAAGTGTTTAGAGCCCAGAGCCCAGAGCCCAGAGCCCAGAGCCCAGAGCCCAGAGCCCAGAGCCTAGAGGCTCAGAAGAGCAGCAGCAAAACACAGCCAAAGGCTGCAACTTCTAGCCTCGTCCTGAAAAAAAAAAAGAAAGAAAAGAAACTACATACAGCAGACATCAACAACAACCAACAAACCCTCACTTCATTCACTCTCTCTTCCATATTCCCCAAAACCCCGCCGGCCCTTATCCCCCTCCTCACATTTGTATTGCGCGCCTCTTTCTTCTTCTCCTTCGTCTGTCTCGATTCGACTGAGACTTGCTAAAACACACGCTCTCTCTTTTCTCCCCCCCCTCCTCATATATCATCTCCCCCCACCCGCCCATTCCTCTGCTTGGCTTCTTCTTCTCTCCTTGTTGTTATTGTTCCCCATCCAACAACAGCCCACATTCACATCCACACCCAGCGAATAAGGACCGCCTCGAATCTCCGATCCCGATCCCGATACCGATCCAGATCCAGATCCCAATCCCAACCGAGCGGCGAACACAACAAACACAAACAAACAACCAACACACGGCCCGCAGCAGCAGCAGCACCACCACCACGCCCTGAGCGGAAGACAACCACAGCCACTGCCATCCCGCCTTTGTGCGCTCGTACACACATACATACATAAACACAACAAACTCCTTCTCCCCCTTTGACCTCCCGACGCCGACGCCCAACACCACCCGACACACGACCTTCCGCTTTCCGCCGCGGACCCTCACACCACACCCCCCCCCCTCCCGCCTCCCATCATCTGCCCTCTGCCCATGGTGCATCCCACTCCGACTATATTCCTGTCTCCCTGCCCACCCTCCACCGTTGGGCTTCTGTCCTGGTGGTGCTCTGCTCAACCCTAGTGTGACATCTCGACCTTTGGCAAGTGGCGGCTCTGAGAGAGTTGGCCGTCCGGCTCATGTAGACGATGGTATGATTGCATTCTGTCTCTTTTTTTTTTGTTTTCCCTGTCCTTTTCCTGTCCTTTTATTTTCTTGTCTATTTCCCTTGCACCCGCACTGTCACTGTCACTATCACTGCCTCGTCAGCTTGTCTGCTGCTCTTAGCCCAGGTAGCACACGACCGTCTGCCTACAATCCGCCAAAGAGCATACCCATAGTCCATAGTCTCGCAAAACACCAACACATCCGGAGCTCAAGCTTCAATCTCAACCCGCAATGCTGGCTTGTCTTGTCTCCTGTCTCCTCGTCTTCCTTTCTCTTTCTCAGCCACTTCTTAGTGTTTTGTTTTGTCGTCTGGCTATCAACACCCCTTGCCTTGCCTCCCACCATTGCTCTTGATTTCTTTCTTGCTACGACTGCACATTCACCTGCA
>JADILG010000301.1:667-25629 GCA_017591655.1 Thielaviopsis populi
TTCTTCCTCCCCCCCCCTCCCCATATTTTCCCTTTTCCCCCCCCTCCCCCCCCCCCCCCCCCCCCCTCCGGGTTACTTCTGCCGAGTCAGGCCGGCGAAAAAGTGTAGCGAAGACAGACAAAGGGAGAAGACGCAAACAAGAGTTTGTCCAAGGCCGACAGCGTGGTGCGTTTCGGCGGTACAGTGATCAGTGCCCTGGAAGGAAATGAGTGCCTTTTTTTTTCTTGCGCCACGATTCACTCGTTCTTTTTCATACTCGACACCACGGCAAACACAGAGCAAAAGATCCATCTTGTCAAGACTGCCGGCGGACGTGACGTGGTGAGGGGGCAGCAGAATCCCAGCCGCCATAAAGGAACGGCAGCGGCCATGGCAATGCCAATGTCAATGCTAATGGCCATTCATGCTTGCACTGCTAACATCGAGCTTGGCCTCAGGCTGGTGACAGCCGGGAAATAGAGCACAGGGGAGGAGGGGGGTGACGAATAGCTTGTTAGGTATGTCCCGCAGACCAACGCAGAACCAGCGCAGAGCAGAGACCAAGAACACAAACAGGTGCTAATTTTAGGGCGTTTCTGGTAGATCTTGCGGCTTGGCCATGCATGCAGTGCCGGGGGTATTGAGGGCGTTCCTGGGGTGAGGAGAGGGGGGGTCTTGTTAGTGGCGGGGAGGATAGCAGTTTACTGCTTCTGGTGCTGCTGCCACTGTCACTGCTGCTGCTGTCACTGCTGCCGCTGCTGGGTCGGCATTCAAAAAGCCTTGAATTCAGTGCTCGGTCTCATTCAGCAAAGACAATGCCCTCTCTGTGCTTCCTCCCCCCTCCTATACCCGTACCATGTTACTCTCTCCTAACTCTGGACCCCGCTAACCCAACCCCCAAGCAACATATCTCGACATCCAGCTTTTCTTGACATGATCAGAGTCTCTCCGCCTCAAGCCCACAATTTCTCTAAGCCACCGGCGAGCTATTTACTCTGCCGGCAAAGCTCCAAGGCAGGCTCTGCCGTTGTGGACTCCCAAGCATCCAACGCAAACCCAACAAAAGGCCTTGCTTGGGCAATTTGCGTCTTGTTTTTTTTTCTCTTTTTTTTCTTTTTTCTCTCCTTCTCTCCTCTTGTTTCCTCATCAACATAGCCAGCCGCTGCAATGGCAGGTTATTAGTGCCCCCCGCCCCCGGCACGGGCGCCTGTGTGAGCCCGGCTCTCGTTTTGGTCGGGTTTCGCTGTGCCCGTGACAGCATGTATTCTTGAATTTCAACTTGTCGATATCGCCCATCCTCCCCTTTCGCCCTTCCGATTGGTGTGTTGGCGTGGCCTTTGCCGGGCCCAGAAGGCTGTGCGCATGTGAAGTTGCTGCAGGCCAATACAGAACGGTGCGCCGCAGGGTTTGGTGGTGGGTGGCACAAAGCCCAGTGGGCACCCATCCTCCCAAGGGCTAGATGTAGCTTTCTTCAGCTTGGCCTTGGCTGTCACGGCCCTCAGCCCTAGCAGCGACAACCCAAAGCCAACAACAGCAGTATGCATGCAAGTGCAAATGCAGGTCTCTGGCTGTCTCCGACGCCCCTGAACCGTGTCACGGCGAGGATCATTAAACTCGGGCAACACCCCTGACGTTGTCCTTGTTCTTGGTGGTGATCACGTGACCACGTGGCTGCCCCGCTTTTCCCGGCACGCGACTGGACTGGAGCCACTCACTGGGTCTGGACTTTTGGGGCAACTTGCCCCCTTCCTTTGCCGCTTCACCGCTCTACTGCTCTACCGCTTCACCGCCTTGCCACCTCTCCGCCGGCAGAAACTATCACCAAACAAAGCCCGCCCCTCTGTTAATGTCATATCAAGCTTAATCCTGCACTTCTTGCACACTTGGCAGACACACATACACACACACATACACACACACACGCCCCCCCCCCAATGTCATAAAATCTTCCGAGTCTCCTCCCCCCCCTCCTCCCCAATCATCATGGCTACAAAAAGACCTCATGATGGCCACGAATGCCCAGCCTCCGACAGCCTGGCAAAGACTGCCACACCGGCATCCAAGCGGCCGCGAAAGGCCAATGCCGCAGGCTCCAAGGCTAGACAGCACCAGAACGCCTTCATAGACTCAACCTTTGGACAAAAGTACTTCTTCGCCAGTCAAGGCACTCCGACTAGCGTGCCGAAGGATGACGAGCTCGACTTTGAAGATGACTCAGCCGCAATGGCGTACCTGACCTCTGTGCGGTAAGGCACTCCTTTGTTTTCCTGTTTGGGCTTCAAATCACTCTACTAAACTGCCGCCTCCAGCAGCATCGGGTGCTCTGCCATAGCATGCAACACTGAAGACTGAAGACTGAAGACTAAAGACTGATCTGATCTGCTGAGCCTCTAGACATCAAGCCAATGGCATCCCCCATCTTTTGGTCGCGCCCAAGGTCAAAATGGGCCCTCAGCTGCCCACTGAATTCTCCAGCGTCGGTGGCAGTGGCAACGGCAACGATAGCGATGCTGAATATTACCCCGACGATGACCAGTACTCCTACCATCCCCATGACAACGACGATGCCTACGGGGGCTACTACGAGGATGGCGCATACACTGCGGCCCCCGAGATTGCCCCAGCCGAGGACCTGCACGCGGAAATCGACCCCAAGCAGCTCCTCTCCGACGTCTACTACTCCAGCATCCTCGACCGCTTCCACGCCCTGCGAAAAATCCTGCATCGCCCGCCTCCCAAGCATCTCGTAGATGCCTTGCCCAAGACCCATGGCCACTTCGTCGGCAACTTTGGCGCACGCAGCTCGACCTTTGTCATCTGGAACAAGCGCCTGCTCGACTCGGACCCGCGCCCCGTGCAGCTGGCCGCCATGGACAAGGATGGCGTGCTGCGCATATTGCGCGTGCTCATGGGTGGCAAGTTCTTGCGCCTGGGCCACGAAGTGCGTGAGCGCACCGCGCGCTGGCTCTGGGCCCTGCTGGCGCGCCTGCCCGACGCCGGCCAGATGCAGCATACCGAGATTGCCTGGATCCGCGACCTAGGCCGCCGCGCCGTACTCATGACCCGGAGCCTCGTCGAGATGGCCGCGCTGCGCGATGAGCTGGCCAACAACGGCGCCAGCCTGGACGTCTACGACGCTGTCGACGAATCCGATACAGACTCGAATGTGCTTGTGGAAATGGAGGTCAACGATGGCGACGAGGTCTTGATTCATAACGACGCCGTCGGCCGGCCAGCCCCGTGCGCTGATGCCAGCGACGCGCCAGCAGAGGAGGCCGTATCAGCAGAGGAGGCCGTATCAGCAGAGGAGGCCGTATCAGCAGAGGAGGCAGTATCAGCAGAGGAGGCAGTATCAGCAGAGGAGGCAGTATCAGCAGAGGAGGCAGTATCAGCAGAGCAAATCGCGCCAACGCCTGCAGCACCAATACCGGTAAAGGCATCACCAGAAATAGCCAACTCTGAGCCCCTCGCCACCTCCAACCCGAGTCCAAGCCCGAGCGCTGCCCCAGAAACAGACGACGACGGGGGAGACACCATGGACATGTCCGATGAAGAAGGCCAAGTCGCAGAACCAGCCGAGTCGCCGCCGCCGCCGCCACCGCCGGGGGAGAGCCTCGAGGAAGCAAAATCCCGCCTGCTCGCCCAACTCCAACTCTCGGGCGCCGAGTGTGACTATGTCAAAGAGGCCGAAATCCAAATCCCAGATGCCGAAAGCGACGGTAGTGAGGCAGTCGACGACGCCTTGGCCACGGAGAGAGAGCAGCGCGCGCGCATCAACATGCGCCATACGCTGAACATGATATTGACTGTGGTCGGTGAGATTTACGGCCAGCGCGATCTTCTAGAGTTCCGAGACCCATTCCCAAGCATTTGAGATGCCAGAGTTACTTGCCTGTATTGTATCTCGGTCGTTTTTTTTTCTTTTGTATTGTTTTTTGTTTTCCCTTTTTTTTTCATAGCGTCACGTGCATTGCGCCATGGCTTCTGATGCATCAGATGTAATTGATACTATTCAAACAAACAAAAAAACAAGATCCAAACTCCAAGCGCACGTTGCTTGCTAACGTGGTTCGTTTAGTTCGCTGGTGCCGTAACGCTTCGGCCTTCTTATGGAGAACGCGAGCATGGTCGGTGTGAAGTGTGAAGCAAAAGGAGACAAATATCAACGCCAAAGAAACAAACAAACAAATTACAAGCCAGCTCAAAACACATGTGACTAAAGACGAGAAAGAAAAAGAAACAACAGACCTTTAAGGAGCCACTCGCATCGGGGAGAGGCGGTGGTGCGTTGAAGCGTACACATGTGCTTCCAGCAGTTAGTGTACCAGTGTAGCGCAGTGCAGCACAGTGCAGTGTAGTGCGAGCCTTAGTTCATGGCGTCAAAGTCGAGGAATGGCGCCTCGTCAAAATCCTTGACAACGACGGGCTGCTGGCGCGGCTTGCGCGGCACAGCCATGACTCGGTCTGTGTACACCATATTGACAGCCGGTCCGCGCAAAACGGCGGCACTGTTTTTGGCTTCGGGCGAAAGGCCAAGGCCAAAGCCAAAGCCCCCCAAGTCACGGCCAGCAGAGTCCTCCGTGTCGTCCGACTCAAAGCCGCGCTTCTTGGCGTTCTCTCGGCTGCGGCTGTGGGTGGCTTCGGCTTCGGCTTCGGCCTCGTCCTCGGAGTCGTACGAGTCGATGGTTTCCTGCGAGCATGAGAGGCCCGGCATCTCGTCTGCCACATTGGGTTTTCTGCCCTCAAAGGACATGGGCTGTGTCGATAGGTCGCCGATCTTGTTGACGCCGCAGTATGGCACCAGGCCAATCTGGGACGGCTGTGCCATGCGGGGGTTACCAGCATAGACACTGTTGCTGTTGGTGGTGGTGGTGGCGGTACGGTCATGAGGCGCAGCTTTGGCAGCGCCGATGCCAGTCTGGGCCCAGGGCTTGCAGCCGCTATCCATGGTCTTGTAGCCTTCAGGCACAGACTTGCGCACGCGCATGCCGACGTTGAGCAGCGACGCCTGTACCGAGTCGGGAAGCCTGGGGCCGATGCCTGAGCCGGTGCCCTGGGCCTCGTGCGAGGACACGGCGGGGCCGCTGGTGGATTGCAGGCGGCCAGCCTGGGGGAAGAAGGACGTGATGTTCCGCTGCGCGGGGTCCCTGGCGGCGCCGGCAAACTGGCGCTTTGTTCGTGGCTGAGACATGGCGGTGGAAGGTTTGATGGCGAGGGGAGTATTGTTTGTGTAACACGATGCAAGGGCGAGAAGAAGCCTGCAGTGAATGATGCCAATTAAGAGACGCAACCTGCGACAAGACAAACGAAAGGGTTGAAGGGTAGAGATGGATTGCCGCTTGTTATCTGTCAGGGGGGAGGGGGAGGGGGAGGGAGGGAAGACGAAAAGGAAGAACAACGTATGTGCCACGCCCCTGGAATGCTGTATATGTGCGTACCCCGTGCTCTTATCTTGACCAAAGATGGATGCGGCACTAGGAAGAGAGAGCGTGTGTGTATCAGGGATTCTCGGAAATACAAAAGCAAAGGCAGAGCGCTATTCAAGCTGAAGAGCAGAAGATGAAAAGACGAGAAAAAGAAGAGGAGACGCTGGGGAAATCTCACTCAACCAAACACACAAACAGCACTGATAACAAAAGCGGGTCCAGCCAGCTGAGCCAAAGCCCAAACAACCGCTGCCGCCGCCGCTGCCGCTGCTTTTGTTGACGGCACATGTTTACTTTTTTGGCGCGCTTTGTTTTGGAGACGCACACGTCGCACTGCCTGTACGGTGGAGTAGGACCCGGAGCGCGTGCGCTGCGGCCAATCAGGTGCCGCGTCTGACTTGACTTGACTTGACTTGGGGTCACTCTCCAAATCCAACTCGCAGCTGACATCAGCTTGTTAGGGTCTGGCGCCACGAGGGTTATTCTGCGGCGGACGTCGCACACACACACACACACACACACTGTTGACTGTTGCACATGCAGCGACATCATCTCATCATCAATGGCTAGCGTTTACACTCAATACCGGTACCATTAGAGCTCTCATTTCCAACATTTCCAACTTCATTTCTTTCTATATTAATATACACGCTGGTCACCCGGTCGTCCCTATAACACTCTATGCTTGCTTGTCCATCCCGTGTCTCCCTATGTTCCGACCAGACCCGGACAACGCCGCCCTCCTTTTCGTCGTTCTGTATATACACTGGTGCAAGTCGAGTCGGCCTGTAACACGCACGCCCATGGCACAACTCCCAGTCAAACAATCCCGGAAAAGCGAGCCATCTGTGATGCCACGAAGAAAAACAATATCTCCATGTGACCATAGCTCGCTCTATCCCGTTAGCGTGACAGAACCATGTTCATATGCCGGCATGCTCTCTCGTCCTATCCGACACATGTCGCTTTGTAGGCATGCTTAATCCAGATCTTTCTTCCTATCGGAGTCTAGTCTTCGTGATATCGTAAATGTTCGTTGCAGGGTCTTTGAGAAAGACAGAGATTTCGTGGCAAAGATAGAAACAGCAGCGAGACCGAGGCCCATACAGTCGATCGATTTGTAGATGCAGAGAAAAAAAAAGACAAAGAGAGGTAGATTATGTAGAAAGAAAACATGAGCCCAAGCCGATCATTCCATTTTTTTTGTTGGTTCTATTGAAACTACCAGCTGAGACGTTTACTTTCTGCGGAAAGAGCAGCCCTCGGTTAATCTGGCCTTACCACCGGTAGGCTGGCACAGAACAGTGGTGCATCCTTGGCAGATGACGACAGTCTGGGCGTGCGAGAAGACGGTGGTGATGGTGAAGCAGCCGGGGCACTTGACGTCCATGAAGAACGAGCGGGGGGCGGGCACAAGGGTCTGCGCACACGGTTGTTAATATCCGGTTCTGCATCGTCATATGAGCTGCGCAAATATCGACACACATCGGCCCCATCAGAGTTCAAAAGGCTCGAGTCGGTGATAGGCGGTCGTGATAATACTCCTGGCATTAGGATTAGGGGAGAGGGAAAAGAAAGGCTGTCGTACCTTGAGCTTGTGCTTCTTGGCCTCAGAGGCAGCCGAGGGGTTGAGGAGATCAACAGCGAGAACCTGCCATGGGGGTTAGCAAAAACCGTACGAGAAGATTAAAAAACGTATGCCCCCTTCTCAATCGACATCACAGCATCAGCGTTTGACTGTCCATTCCGTGCGTCTGTTCGTATTTGCTCCGAGGTGGCCGTTATAGGTGTAGGCAAGTCGAGGTCCGTAATCAATGCGTCTGTCCTTCGGCATCACGCCTTGAAAACACACAAAGACATATTCGTCGTCGAGAATTGAAAATCCGTAAATCATCGTGAACACATGCTTCGGGGTGTACAAAAGTCGGCAAGTATCGCGTAGACGTATAGGGACATAAGAGCTTTCGGTATCAAACGCTGGTGACGATGTCGTAGAGGACAATACAATATCGTTGGAGGTCGTGAGGTATATTCTGCGCTTACCATCTTGTCTTTTTTGTCGAGCGGTTAACTGACGATTTGGATAGAAGGGAAGGGGAATTGATGGAGTCGTAAGAGGTGGATATGACTTCTTTCGCTGCACTGGAAGCAGATTTCCGAGGGCACACGGCGGTGGGATTTGCAGAGAATTGTCAGCGCAAAACTGTGGAGAGGGCAACTCATCCTTTCCCTTTTCCAGCCTAGCCCCACGACTACAGCCACATTTTGTCAGCTCTCGTGGCAAGGTAGGGCTATGGTCACGTGAGGGACACCCTTTGGCGTTTTGAGGGGCTCTCACGGAGTGGGGCATATCGGCTAATTCTCGGGGTCCCATACTCCATGCTCCATGACAATGACGCAAACTAAGGAACCTGGTCTTCTCACATGCCTGCATTGTAACGGAAATGCGGAGCACCGCGCATGTGCTCTAAGCTCTCCTAATGGATGGAGGGGCAGCTATCCACGAGATGTGGTCGCCAGCCTGGTGTCCCAGGGCTTAGCATGTAGAAGCTATAGCCTGTTTAGACACATTCACGACATCTGTCTTTACGCGACGTGACAGACGCATCTCCTTTGTCCGGCCTCATCACCACCCTCTCCAGCAAGAATAATACTTTAAACCACCACAAAATGGCAGCCCCCATGGACCAGCGGATAGCAGTCCCGATCGATGATCCGGACGCTGACACAGAATGGTACTGGACACCATGATGCAATAGAAACGCAGTAGCATGTGCATACTAACAGCATTCAATATGCCCTAGGAACGACATTCTGAGACAGCACAAAATCATCCCCGAGAAGCCACCCAGTCCCACGCCCATGATTGAGGAAGCCATGATCGAAGCACGAAAGATTGCTCACGAGAACCGTCTGGAGGGCAAAGAAATCGACGAGCTGGACGAGCTGGAGGAGGAGGAAGACGACGAGTTTATTGAAATCTACCGGCAAAAGCGCATGCAGGAGCTTGCTGCTCTGCAAAAGAGGTCTGCCCACGGCACTGTCTACCCAATTTCAAAGCCCGAATACTCCAAAGAAGTCACCGAAGCATCCGCCAATGGCCCGGTATTTGTCAATCTCACGTCATCGACAGGCTCCAACGTCGAGTCTCGCGTGTTGAGCGACCTCTGGCGCCAGGCTGCCGCTGAATTCGCGGACGTCAAGTTCTGCGAGATGCAGGCGGCAAAGGCCATAGAAAACTACCCCGAGGCAAACTGCCCGACTATTTTGGTCTACAAGAATGGCGACATTGCCAAGCAGATTGTGACGCTAGCGACAGTCGGTGGTCGCAGAGTGAACATGATGTTCATCGACAACCTGTTGGTTGAGACGGGCGCCGTGGCAGACACTGACATGCGCGTGATCAAGCGCCGCAGAGATGCCGAGGAGGCGGAACAAGACAGGCACTTTGGCAAGTCTATACGGTCGTCCAACATAAAAAAGGGCGGCGACAGTGATAGCGATGACAACTGGGACTAGAAGGCTTGGACACATTACAGTCAGTCATGTGCGATTGACAACAACACCATCCTCATATATAATACACTTTAAGGGACACACAAGTGGAAGCCCACGGATGACCGACAAACTAATAGAGCAACAGCATACTCTCTCGCATACTCCCTCGCATATTCCCCCCCATAGAACCCACACAAGGTTCGTCGTCATGAACAAGCATGAAACCAATACATGTACCAAAAGAAAAAAGAAAAAGAAACAATGACCGGCCAACCCAACCAGCACAGAGGAGTAGCCAAGACTCATGGAAAGAATATGCAGAGAAAAAAAAAGAATATACAACACAGAAAAGAAAGGGAAATCCTACAGAGCCGCCAGGGAGGCGCCCTGTGGAATCGGCCGAGGCTTGCAGTTCCAAGTGCAGCCCTCGGCGAGGAATGGAACGGAAATGCTGCCGTTCTCGTCCATAGTCAAGACAGCGGGTTTGGTCTCGGCGCCGCCAGACTGCTGCGCAGCGTCAGCAACCCGATGCCAGCCTGCAATGGCCCACCACTCGACCCATTGTGTCGCCGGCGTGACAAAGCGCTTGTCGCAACAGGCGCAGGCATTTCCGCGCAGATCGTGTGCCTTTTGCGTCGAGGCAAGCAGCTTGCGGATCTTTTGGAACCGCTGGCCTTCCACGTACTTGGGCAGGTCGCGCAGATGCGAGCTGTTGTAGCATTGGCGCAGGACGAGCTCCGCCAGGCTGGCAATGTTGCTGCCAGGGCCAGACACAAACGGCGTTGCGGCGTCAAGCTCCTCGCCGTTGCAGGGTATTGTGTGGACATTGGGCAGGAGGGGGATCGTTGTCTGCGAGCAGACATGACCGGAATTAGACAAAAACTGGGTTGCTGACCGGTCTAGATAGAAGGCATTCATTCCAGTGCACTTGTCCTCGGACTGGTCCATCTTGAGCAGCGGGCGAGTGAAGAGAGTCTCTGGCTGCAGGAACGGGTTTGAATGGAAGAGCAGATCCTTTAGTTTCCCGCCGGGGCCAAGAAGTTTCAGGAGCGATTTTGGCAGATAGCGGAGGTTGTTGAAGGCGATATTGAAGGTCTCGAGGTTCTTCATTTTGCCCATGTTTGGCGGCAGCTCGGTCAGCTTGTTTGCGCGCAAACTGAGATATGTGATGTTTTCAATGTCGAGGAGTGCCCCGGGTAAGCTCTGCAGACAGTTGTTGGAGAGGAAAAGCTTGATCTCGGGCTCTCGAGGCTCGAATGGTGCGCCGTCGACGACAGTGGGAATGTAGGTGAGGGTGTTTAGCGGCGCTAAAGAGTCGTTGTCGAGAGATTCCAGAAAAAGGTGCCTGCATATGCGAGACATTGGAGGTTAGACCTGCATTTCGACCTATGTCTTGTTTTTTTTTTCGTTCTGTCCCATTAAAGGGCAGAGAGGAGGATAGGAGAGGGAAGAGCGACCCGACTTACGATAAATCAATCTGCTCCTCGCTCTTCTCGACGCACGACTCGATGATGCGCCGCGCCTGGTGCTCTGCCGTGGAGAAATGGCGGCCCTGGCCCATCATGGTCAGCCTGCGCGAGCGCACAGGAGGCGGCGGCGGCGGCATGGCATGTGAATCATCATCCGTAGTCATTCCATCGCTGCCGAGAAAAACGCCACTGTCAAAGTTCTTGGCGAAGATGCGCCGGGCTACCGGACGCATGGGCTTGCGCGGTAGCAAGTCGTCGCCGAAGATGGAGTCGGACGACGACGGGACGGCGACGTTGTGCTCGTACCAGGAGCCAACGAGGCGCCGCTTGCGCCGCTCGCTAGACGGCTCGTAGTTTTCGAGGGACGGGTCGTCATCGCTGGAGAAGATGGCGGGGTCGCTGGAGGTGGCGAAGCTGGGCGGGTGGCATTCGGAGAGCTGCAGGGCGCGCTTGCGGGGGTTGCAAATGGGCGTCTGGGTGAAGAGACTGTTGCTGTTGATGGCCGGCAGCGGCGGGAGAGTCGGCTCGTCGGACATGGCGGGGTATGTCTCCTGGGCTACTTTGCGGACAGACAATAATCGGGGCCGCCTGCTCTGCGTGCGTTCGCGGGTAGTATGTATGGGAGAGATACGGAGAGGGGATCTGCCAAGACGGAAGAATGCTCTGTGTGATAAGTATGCATGTATTGCAAAAGATGCGTTTCACGAGCACGATAGTTAGGTAATACGATGTGTCTTGATGGGGGACGAGAAATAAAGTGCAGAGGCGTGGGGAAAAGGATGCGTGAAAAAAAAAAAATTAAAAGACACCAGCCTCCGGGTTCTTATACCGAGCGCCCTCTCCATTGGTCTTTCCCAATCACTGTAAGACGCGTTGGCTTCTGGATATCGTCATGGGGGGGGGGGGCTTAAGGAGCTGCTGCGCTCCCACCTACAGGCCGCAAAAAGACATGCATGCATGCGCTAGCCGAGAACAAATCGGACCATGTGCTTTTACCAGGAGTTTAATGGAAACTGGAGAGTCCCTGCGCCAGGATCAGATAAGATGTCGCATCTGGAACGCGTCGTTTATGGGCTCGAGTTTTCGTGTTAGGCCCCCGGCCCAGCCACCGAGATCCCACCGTGGACTCACCGAGAACGCCACAGACTGTGCCACACATGGGCCGTGGTAGCCCGGACCAGATTTTCAAGTTAACCCTAGCACTTGCCATCGTGTTTAAGACCTGATCTAGAATGTTTCCTTCTTCTGCCTGAAAACTGGTCTTGGTGTCTTCAAGGCCACAACGCCAACTAGCTATCAATCTGGCCTATTCTCTCCAACTATGAACGCCACAACACGCCACACTTTACGCCACACCAGATCGTTGACAGGAGCACCGCTAACTAAGCTCAGAGCAATCTGGCATTGGAGCTCCAGCGATAACCAATAGTAGCCTAGAATGGCCAGCATGCGAACCATCTACAACACCCAGATCCAGCTTCTTCACATGCAACACAGCCGGCTCACCACCGCGCAAACCTCTCCATCTATCTACCTCTATCCTGCCAGAGTCTTGCCACGGTGCTTGCTCTGTTCCAGTTGTCATTGATTAGCGAAAATCCCCATCCTGACTCGACACCGCCCGCGTCCCTCATACCTCATAGTAACAGACCACGATGCGTATACCGTTCTTGTCCGCGCCGCTCTGGGCGTTGGCCGCCCTGCCTCAACTGGCTAGTAGTATATTTGTGGACGAAGTCGGAAACATCGACTTCCATTACAACCTGGTCGGCTTGCCGAAACCCGAGTCGACCTTTTTCCACAAGCCTACGGCCGAGGCCAACAGAAGCTTGCTCTATACCGTCAGTGATGTCGGCGTGCTCGGAGCCCTGCTGCCCTCGGATGGTTCTGTCCTCTGGAGACAATATCTAGCGCAAGATGGCGCCGAGGGTAACGGCCTGCTGAAGTCGTCGGCAGGAGAGTCTTGGGTTGTCTCTTCGTATGGAGCCAAGGTGCAGTCGTGGAGTGCCCTTTACGGAAGAAATATCTGGACCCGCGAAGCCGAGGGCAATGTGGTCGATGTTGCCATTGCCAGTGTCGCCACCGACGGCCGCAAGGATGTTTATACGCTGTCCAAGAGCCAGGCTTCGTTTGTTGTGTCTCGGCTGAACTCTCTTGACGGCTCGCTTGTGTGGAGCACGGAGCTGGCCCAGAGTCTTAATGCCCAGAAGATTGTTACCAGTGGTGACAAGCTCTTTGTGATCAGCTTCTCCACTACTTCCGGTGTCAGTGTCAGCCCCATTGACGTCTCTTCAGCGTCCGTTGCCCCCGAAATCGCCTTCCCCTCCAAGTCGGACCAGGAGCCCCGCATCTTGTTTGTTGGTGGAAGCCTGGCCCAGCCTGTTTTGGTCTGGAGCCACGGCGTAGAAGACACCATTCATGTCAACTCCATTGGCAGCAGCTCCAAGGCAGAAATTGTGCTGTCTGCTGGCACTTCGCAGGTTAACGTTTATGGATCCGTCTCTGCTAGCTCTACGACCCACATCCTGATTGATTCCAAGACCGAGAAAGACGCCCAGGTATACGCTGTCAGAGGCTCCTCGGTCACCAAGGCCTATGATCTCCCCAGGACTATTGGTCAGGCCGTTTTCTCTGCCGCGACTGTTGAGGACGAGGCCTATTTTGTCAGAGCAACGACTGAGAGCGTGACTCTGTTCAGCCCCAAGAGCTCATCCATTGTGTCTGAGTGGCCCCTGGTGGTCAAGGACAACAAGGTGATTAAGGATGACAAGGTTATTGTCGACTCCGTCTCCGAAGTGATCAAAACCTCTTCTGGCTTTGCCGTCAGCTCTGCAGTTGTGTCTTCCAACCAGGACTGGTTTCTGGTCAACGATGGCCTGGAGGCTTGGTCGAGAGTTGAAGGTCTGAGCTCTGCCGTGTCAGCCGTCTTTGCCAATATCCCCGAGGACGAGAATATTGCCAAGGCCCTCGACCAGGAGGCCCATACCAACCCTGTTGCCGCCTACCTTCACCGCGTGACCCGCCATCTGGAAGACTTGCAGCATCTCCCCGCGTATCTGCAGAGCCTTCCTGATAAGCTCGCCGATGCCATTTACGGCAAATCACCCACTGCTTCTGGCACGCGCGATTCGTTTGGCTTCCACAAGATCATTGTTATTGTTACCAAGCGTGGTCGCGTGTATGCCCTGGACACTGGCTCCAGAGGCAGAGTTATCTGGACCCGCCAGGTTATGTCATATGTGCCTGGCCAGGCGTGGGATGTTGTTGGCCTCTATGCTGACGACTCGCGCCATGTCGTTACCGTGCTGGATGCTACCGGTGCTTTGTTCACCCTCAGTACCGTTGATGGCTCGCTCATTGATAGCAGTGCTGCTGTTCAGTCTGGCCGTGTTCAGAGCAGTGTCTTTGTGCACGGCAGCGAAGAGTCGTGGTGGGTCCTCCCTGTTCTGGAGGGCGGTGTTCTCCCCGACGTGGCGCCGTCCAAGGCGCTCAACGAGACTATCGTTGTCCGTGGTTCTGAAAATGACGTCAAGGGTGTCAAGTACACAGCAAACGGATCTTCGAATGTTGTCTGGTCGTTCATGCCCCCTCCCGGATTCAGCATTGCCAAAGTCTCTCATCGTGATGCACACGACCCCGTTGCGTCGATTGGAAGAGTCCTTGGTGACCGCTCTGTGCTGTACAAGTATCTGAACCAGAACACTGTTCTTCTGACACTGGTCAACGCCGAAGAGTCGGCCCTCACAAACTCTCTTGTGGATACCATCTCGGGCCAGGTCCTCTTTTCATCCACGCACAAGGGCGTTGATGTTGACAAGGACTTTGACTGTGTCTTGTCAGAAAACTGGATGGCGTGCACTTTCTTCGCCAGGTATGTGGTCCAGGACGGCACCGGGCGGTCTCTGAACGGCGTGCACCTCGTGATGACTGATTTCTATGAGTCCAACAAGACCAACGACAGAGGCCCTCTTGGCATGTCTGGCGAGACGTCTGCTCTTTCTCCCTACGAGGTGCCCAACACGGACGGAATGCCCCATGCGGTTTCGCAGGCCTATGTGATTTCCGTGCCGCTCACGGCCCTTGCCGTGAGCCAGACCCGCCAGGGCATCACACGGCGCCAGATCCTGGCGTACTCGCCCGATCTGCACTCAGTGTTTGGGCTTCCCCGCGAGATGTTTGACCCGCGGCGCCCGGTGGGCCGGGACCCGACCAAGGACGAGTTCGAATCGGAGGCGCTCGCACGGTACACGGCCAACGTCGAGCTGGACCCCAAGGCCACGCTCAGCCATGTGCGCGATGTGATTGGCATTACGGGCATGCTGTCCATTCCGACCAACATGGAGAGCACCAGCCTGCTAGTTTCGTACGGCATTGATGTCTTCTTCACGCGGCTATCGCCGTCAATGCAGTTTGATGTGCTGGGTAGGGGATTTGACCGTGTGACGCTTATGGGCACGTGTCTGGCGTTGTTTGGCGGCGTCGTTGCCCTGAAGCCGCTGGTAAGTGACGGCTCTGCCAGTGGACTCGAAGAGTTGCGATTTACGATGTGCGCGCATTATTGCTAACGTTTGTGCTCAACTGCAGGTCACGAGAAAACAGATTGACAACACGTGGAAGGCCTGAGCGGAGGGGACACTTACTTGCATGTACGAAGATTGGTACGAAATACATACTGTAGTTGGGTATTGAATAGTAGCACGAAGCAAGAAGTATGATGCATGATGCATGATGGAATGGGGGAGTTGAAAACTAGGGTTAGCCAGATGCCGTTGGGGCTAGAAGTGAGGTTTGACAAAGTGTAATATGAGACAAGATAGCAGATTCACACTGCAACAAAAAGCAAAGTCCGATATGGTCTAGGGGCTAGGATATCTCGCTCTCACCGAGAAGGCCGGGGTTCGATTCCCCGTATCGGAGACATGAATTAAAAAATTTTTTCTTTCATTTTGCAGCATTCCTGTGTTCTACTTGGCTCTTTTTTTTCTTTTTTTTTCTCTTTTTTTTCACTGTAGTGCTATTTCCTGTTTTAATTCTTCAAGGCCTCCCTTTTTTTTCTCTTTCTTTTTTGCCAAGTCTTCTTCTCTCAATGCTTCTTCGTCAAGCTTGGGAATACAGCAGCTATAGCCATGGCATGGGCTTTGGCCACGGGCGGACGAGAAGCTGTGGCTCTAGGTGCGCATTGCTTGCTGCTTTCTGTATGCTGCTTGCTATCTGCTGCCTGCTGTTTGAGGTGTCGCTCTAGATACTCCGCAAGTCGTTGAGTTGGAGGCTGCCCTGTGGTGCGAGTTCTTATACGTCCAACCCTAGTGATGTGAATACGGTAGACGTAACCCTAATATTTGTGCTTTGCCTCAATTCCTCAGGTACAAAAAAGGGTGCATAGTTTAGAGACCAGACATGTGAGAAAAGATTAGATGCTGATAGTTGAGTGTTGTGTGCAAGAGGGTTGAAAAAGTCACGAACATCGTACCACCCACTATCTGTGTGTGTGTATGTGTGTGTGTGCCAATCTCCCTTGTGTGCATATGCCTTGGTTGTGACCACAGGCTTGGAAGCAGGTGGTTTCATTTGCACCTATAAACAGAAGCACAAGGGCCGAAATAGCAGCATGGCAGGGATCTGGCCTGCCATGGGACGCTGAGGGCAATAGACGAACCGAGGGCCCGGCCAGGATTAGCCCTGTAAGGGGACAGAGCGAAGAAGCTGCACCCCTGCCGGTAGATGAAAGATGCACCATGATGATCTGAGGAAGACAGAAGGGAGAAAGATGTTTTGCTGTTGGACTGTTCATTCTTTGCCTGACATGTGGTGGCAGGCGGGGGGGGGGTTGTTGAGCATAGACGCATACTTGCTTCATATACCTTGCGCCCAGTTTTGAACGTCCCCCCCTCCATTCCAGAAAGCCTCGCTTGACATATGGACTGACGACCGGCCCAAAGATCTAAAAAGAAGCCAAACATTATGCATACAGGGGCCGTGGCGTGGCGACTTGGCCGGCTTGGCTGCTGGCATTGCTGTACAGGCGGCACAGCATAGCAGCAGCGATCCTGCGCGCGCGCTCTGTCTTGTCCCGCCCTGCCATGCTCGCTCTCTGCCTGTCCTGCTCACGGCTCAGTCTTTTCTAGGCCTGCTTGTCGGCAATGCGGCTAGGCGTGTCTTGCGTGGTCCTTCGATGGCTTCTATGCCAAGAACTTGGCAGGAAAACCCCGATTTTTTTCTTCTTCTTCTCTGTCTCTCTTGCAAGCCTCGGACAAAGACAAAGACCAAGGCAAAGACAATGACGACGTCTGTCTTTTTTTATTTTATTTCTGTGGTGCTTGGCCTTGGCGCTGCAGAACTGGGAAAGCTTGGCTGTGTCTTTATTTTTGCCCTGCGAACCTTATTTTGATATCGCTGCTGCTGCTGCTGCTGCTGCTACTGCTGCCGCCGTGGCACTCGGCCTCTATGTCTGCATTTCTACGTTGTTACGTCTTCCCTTTTGTCCTTCTCACTGACAAGTTCGTGAGTAGTCGAGAAAGTAAAGTGTAGTAGCAAAAAGAAGGACACAAAAAGACATGTAGTCCCCTCCCATGTACAGCCCCCCCAACACTTAAACCAAAAATGTCTCCCTTCCCCCTCCCTTGTCCGCGTCTTCTGCCCTGTCTTTTTTTGTTTTGTTTCTATTTTCCTACTCTTTATTTTCTTGGTACTCCCGCGCCCCTTTGCCCCTCCCCTGTCCTGGCCCGTTCTCAACTGCACCTATTCACAGGCCCTTGGCTTGCTCAAGCTCTAATTCCACAGCATGTGCTTCATGGCCCGGCCTGCGCTGCACTGAACTTGCTCGCGATTTCCATTAAAACCCCCCCAGCTGGCCTCTCTTCCAAATGGTCTGTTCTTCCTGCTCTCACCATCTCCCATCAGAGCTAGGACGATCTCAAAGCTTCCACTGGCGTTGCTATCACCAACTCGCTGCGACTCCTCCCTCTTGTTAACACCAACAAGACCAAGCTCGTCCACATCATTCGCTCGCCACTATGGATATAAGCGAGACCTACGTGCGCCAGAGTGTCGTGGCGCCTGACGGCACCTTTATCGAGTACCTGGAGCCCAATCGTGAGTACCTCGCCATCACCGCCGTGTGTGCCCGCCACGCCCACTAACTTGCCCGCTCGTCTTGCTCCAGTCGTCGAGATCCTCATCTTCGTCTCCTTCTTCTTCCTCCTGTCCATCTCAGAATGGATATCGTCCAAAGTATTCAAAGTCGGCCCTATCGGCCAGATGATAGTCGGCATGCTCTATGGTGTGCCCATCGGCAACATCTTGACCATCCCCATGCAGCAAGTGTTTGTCGGCCTAGGCTACATTGGTCTGGTGCTGATCATGTTTGAGGGCGGCCTCACGCTTAACCTCGACTCCATGAAAGGCCATTACCGTATGGTTGCTGTGTGTGGCGTTGTTGCTCTGATGCTTCCCATGGCTGTGTCGTTTGGCTTTCTCTATGTTGGCCTTGGTTATGGTATGTACCACCGTGCAGGAAGGAGCTGGCTGGTCCCACTTTAAGCCAGCCAATCCCGTGTTACACGTCCCCTTGCACCCTCTCTCCTCTATCCCCCCCTCTCTGCCCCCCCCCTTTCTCTCTCTCTCTTACTAACGCCCCTCCCTCTCTCCCCCACAGGCGCCGTCGAGACCTTCATCGTTGGCGCTGCCCTCAGTGCCACCTCGCTCAGCACCACCTTCCTCGTCATCCATACCGTTGTCAAGGACTACGACTTTAGCCGCACCCGCATCGGCACCATCCTCATTGGCGCCGTTGTGCTCAACGACATGGTCGGCCTTGTTACCTCGTGCGTCATTGAGCAGGTTGGCGAGGCCACCGGCAGCCACCACCACGGCATCCCGCACAAGCCCGGCACCGAACACGAGAAGAAGAACCTCGCCACCGCCATTTGGCGCCCCATTGTCGCTGCCATTGGCATTGCCATCACCATGCCGCTGCTGACCAAGTACCTCTTTGGGCCCGTGTTCCGCTGGTATGTCGAGCCCTACTTTGCGCGCTTCAAGCACGTCAGCAACATCACCCTCATGGTCTTCACCCTGGCCGCCTTCATGACCCTGGCCTCGTACTGCGGCACGAGCATGCTGTTCGGCGCCTTTGTCGGCGGCCTGGTGCTGTCCAGACTGCCGTGCATCCACCCCGACGCGCCCTTCATGGTGGTGTCGCGCCAGGACGGCGAGAACCAGTACGGCAAGACACCCAACTTTGCCCACACCTTTGAAAAGTACATCAGCGGCGGCCAGACCTACATCCTGCAGCCCATGTTCTTTGCCTCTGTTGGCTTTGCCATCCCCGTCAAGGACCTGTGGTCGACCACCGTGCTTTGGAAAGGCGCTGTCTACACGGTTCTCATGCTGGCGTCCAAGGTTGCCATTGCCATTGTCATCCCGCTGTACGACATCATCAACCGCCGCCCGCTGCCCGCCACCTCGTACTTCCTGCGCCGCATCTGGCAGCCGTCTCTGGTCATGGGCTTCGGCATGGTGGCACGCGGCGAAATCGGCCTGCTGACCATCATGATTGGCCACAACAACACCGACTTCCTCTCGCGCGAAGCCTTCATTGTCGGCATCTGGGCCATCATGCTCAACACCATGATCGGCCCGCTTTGCGTAGGCCTGATCATGCGCCGCTTCGGTCGCAGCTTGGCGCGCGACCCGCGCTGGGGCCTCATGGAGGACGACGACGAGGCCAACGCCCGCGCCTGGGACGCCATGAGCACCGGCCAGATGTCTGCGCGCGGCCGCTGGACCAACCGCATGAACTCGCGCTCCGTGTCACGCGCCGGCTCGCGCGCCGGCTCTCGCGCCGGCTCGCGCTCGGGCTCGCGCCCCACCACCCAAGAAAAGGACGCTCGCCGTCGCTCGAGCACCAGAGATGCTGGCGATGACGCCGCCGAGAGGGGCTGTGCTGGCCATGTGGTCGCTGTGGTCCCTGTGTCGCTGGCAGTGCCTGTGCCGTCGCTGCTGAGTCCCGGGCTCAGCCCCGGCGTGTCGGCTCGGCCCAGTATAGAGCAGTCCCGCCGCAGCTCAGAGCAGCCCCGTGGCACTTCAGAGCAGTCGTAGGGGGGGCGGGGGGATTAGGGAGCGCAAGTGCCCCAGCCTGCCTTTTCTTTTTTCTTTTTTATTGTCCATTTTCCCGCATTTATTCTCTCCTATTTGTGCATTATCCCTCTTCTTATTTTCTCTTCCTGTCTTCTAATCTTCCTCTCTACACACCCTCCCTTCTTCTTCTTCTTCTTCATGTTGCCGTGTTGGGGCATTTACTCACTTGGTGCAGCCCGCTGGGTTCCGAGTCTTGGTTTCGTTTGTGGTATTATATCAGCGTCGTTATTGTCTTGTCTCAGCACATATATAGAATTAGTCCAGCGTTTTCTTGAATTTATCAGCTTCTGTTTTGTCTTAACCAACCCGTCCCATTGTCTTAATTTGGGCTTGTCGAAGTGACGGAGTGAGTGATGAAAAGGGTTGACCAGTCCATGTATTGAAGCTTGTGTCGATTGTTGATCATCTTGTAACTAGAGACATCTGTTCTGTTGTTTGTTGTGGTCCATGCCTCCAAATATCCACATAGTATTAACCCGCCATGATTCATAATTCCTATCACTGTCATGACCCCAGCGTACACATCATAAAGCCCCAGACTTCAACAGGGCTCCTCCAAGATCGTCGCGAGACGCTGTGAGTAAGTGTAAGCGGTACACTGTATGAAGAGCTTGAGCTCTTGTTTCTGACAAGGATTTGTAGTATGATTGGGGAAATGTTCGTTGATGTAGCGTTCCATGGGATTCTCTTTGCCCGAGAACCTGAGCTGAGGCGGAGCGCTTTCCGGGAGATTGGCCTGTAGGCGTGCGGTTCTTTTATTGAGCATGCCTGGCCTTTTGACCTTGAACCAGCGGCTAGTTTTGGTGGCTCGCTTCTGCCGCTGTTGTTTAAGTGACCCTTTTTTGTTCTCCGGCATAGGCTGGCCCGGAGCCGGGCGCTCCCAGGCCTTGCGGACGTAGGTCTTCATGGCTTCGCTGGCTGTGACGAGAGCAGCACTGGCGGCCAGTGCGGTAGCAAAAACACGCACGGCTGTCTTCTTGGTCCTGGCGATTACGTGCCATTCCTTTTTGGCAACGGCACCGGAGCGGGAAGCGGAGACTGGAGTGGTCTGCGCAGAACGGAGTTTGCACCGGGCCGCAGAGATGGGGGCTTTGGATCGTCTGCGGGGCTGGGGCCTGGATACCCAGATTTCTGCGTCTTTGGTGGCTTCCAACATTGAAGCGTTTCTAGGGACAAGAGGAGTTTGACATTAGCTGGGAGGCGTGCGAGTCTGGCATAACGGAGTGACTAACTTGATAGACGCTATTTGAATGGGTTGGGACTGCTGTAGAGTCTCAGAACGCATGACATAGTCCATGGCAAGTATGCTTCGTAAAACTGGGGTTTGAAGCGATCGGATTTCGAGGGGAGAGGGCCTTTCGAGAGCTATATATGACAATTAAACACGATATTGTCGACGATCAACGCGGCGAGTGCACTGCAGATATCAAGAGCAAGCGAGTATCCAAAAGGACATCCAGAGAAAAAGGGTTCGACGTCAACGACCCGGACTGGCCTGCCGTTTTATACAGCACCAGCATCGCCGGAGTTGGGCTTGTGGCCAAACCGGGAATCAACCGGGCCAAAGCATCCGACACGAACGCTGCAATACACTGCCGCACAACGCATCGAGGTCCAAGTCGGTTTGGGATAAGTGGTGGCCATCCGGAGCCGACTTAGTCAGTAGAGAAATTGTTGCCACCATCGTGAAGAGCGGTTGCGGGCGATGTGCGTGCGATAATACGACATGGCTACCGCAAGGCGGCAAAGCCTGATGAGACGACGCTGCAAGAGTATTAGTGTGTGAGATGGTGTGCAAGAGAACGGATATGGGCAAAAGAGAAAGAGAGAGAGAGAGAGGAGAAAGAGAGAGCGAGAGCGAGAGAGCAAAATTTTCACAAGAAAACACGTATGTACAGTATAAATGTACTGTATGAGTATGTACAAACGCGTGCCTTCCGTTTCCCACACATAAACACATACACACGCACGCACGCGCGTTCCTTCCGTCTCTCTCATTACCCCGCTCTTCTCCACCCCCGCTCTCTCTGTCTCTCTCTCTCTCTCTCTCTCTCTCTACCGCGCAATCCACAGCCCTCCCTGCCCGTAGCCCCCATCTTTGATCCCCGACGCTTCGGTCCTCATCCCCATCAAATGTACCGGAATACGATCGACCTGGTCCTGCACCTTCAGCCGCAGATCCGTCAGCCTTTCCGCTATTGTACGCTGCCCGTGTTGGTGGGCATCTCTCTCATCCGCAAGCAGCACAGCCTCGTCGGCCTGCCACTGCGTGCGGCCTAGGCTGACCATGGCCACCAGAATGTCGCTGCTTTGCACGTCGCGGGCTTCGTCGAGCGTGCGCGAAACAAAAGCTGGCCGGATAAACGCCATCAGCAAAACGTTGACTCGACAGCCGACAAACGATACGCCCTCAAAGTCCTGCAGAATATGCACCAGCACTCTGTTGCGCGGGACAACACTGGGCAGCTCGTGGGCCGGCGGCGCGATGGTCACAATAGCCTCGTGCCAGTCTTGAGAAACGTCGACGTTGGAGGATGGCCCCACCACCACTTGAGCCCAGGCCATGTACACTCCTGGCATACGTACTTTGATTTGCTCCGGCACGTGTCGCAGATTGGCGGTGGGCATGTCCAGATCGGCCGTTGAGCGGCCCGTACCAGGTACTGTGAGACCCTGAAACTTGATAGGAAATGGCTGATCGGGCCCTGAATCAGGGCCTACGATTTGAATCTCTGGCCCTCTCATCCCAGCTGGCGCAAGGGGTCCTCCCTCCTTGTCCATAGATTTGTAGTGGTCGCGCAAGGCCTGGTCATACTGCTGCCGGTGCTCTTGCACGTGTTTGTCCAATCCGCTTACTTCGTAGGCCTTGGCCCCCATCTTTTGAGCTTTGACGACCTTTTCTCCGTATTTCTTGACGCGCGATCCAACTGCTCCTCGGACCGGGCCCCCAGTATACTTGGAGACGGCCGCCGAAGCAATTGTGGTGCCGACCTTGACGCCCAGCTCAATCGGCATCATGCGTAGCCCCGCGCCGCGCACCACGCTAGCATCGGTCGTCGTACTGGCAATACGGAACACGGGACACGCTGCCAACACCTTCTTCTTTTCGTCGCAGACCACGAGCCGAAAGTAACCGTCTTGGGCCGTGGTAGGGATTCGAACGATGCAGGTCTCGCGCGGCACGTGCCTAGCAAGACGGCCCGTGGCCTTTTTAGCGAAGCGGGCCAGGTCGCGCTGGATGGCGCGCTCGTCGGTTGGTCGGATCTGCGTGCTATCGGCACGTTGCTGCGGCGTCACGTCGGTCCAGCTGTCTTTGGCGCCTACCATGGCCTTGAGCGCCATGCCGGTGTTGCCGCTATAGCCCTTTTGCTGAAGAAAAATACGCCGTGTCGGCGCGAGCGGCTCGTCTGACAGAATCGAGATGGACACGCTTGTTGCTGGGCCGCGATACCACACTAGCGCAAACGAGTGCCGTATGACTGTGTAATGGCGGCAAGACTCTGCGGGGCGGGATAAAAGACCGCCAGCTATGAATTGGGCCTCGCCAAGTGCATTCTTCCATGCCGGCGGTTGGTTCTGGGGTAGGGAAAAGGTTGACGCGGAGGATGGGGACGTGAGCGGAAGGGTTTCTGAGCTGGCCCCAAATGGCGCGGTTGTTTCGTGATTGAAGCGACGTGAGCTGGATGGCGCCAAGACGGCTTCGCTCTTGACTCTACGAATGTCGCGCTGCGGCGTGGGTCGAGCGGGAGGGGGAGGGGGTGGTGGTGGTAGGGACAGAAAGCTTCCACTGTCAGCAGCCGATGCGCCAATGGGCTTCCGTCTTATCTGCTGCCCCGCGGCAGACGCCGGCCTCTGGTCTTCGATGGCGTTCAAGTAGGGTGAGTATGGCGGCGGTGGCTCAGTTAGAGGAGAGTCCCAGGAGATATGGACAGCAGCACGGGGTGGATACTGCGGCGCGCTATTGGCAGGCTCCTGTAGGCTTCCCATTGTGCAACGGGGTCTATACTCGGGATGGATTCTGGTTCCACTTGTGTTTGGCTAAGAGACTCAACTTTGGATATCCAGAAAAGAAACGCTCAAACGCCATTGGCTAAGGGAAGCAGCAGCAAAGAAGGGACCTAGGCGCGACACAGAAAGGGGATTTGTTTCTGTTTTCGATTTGGCGACAGGGGTGTTCATTTGCTGGGACACTGCATAGGGATGGGAGGCTTGCATGGATGCTACAACGTGCTATTTACAGAGCAGTGCAGACATTGTTTGGCATGAGACAATAAAGTGGCTTCATGGTGTATAGCGAGATATATCGACCTGGGTTAGTGGTGTAGGGTTACATTTCATAATGTGCAACAGGGAGAAGAACGCAAAAGTCAAGAGTGGGTTTCAAAGGGATATATTCAGAAAATAGACTCGAGGAATAAGAATAGAGATCAGGAAAAAAATAAACACGAAAAGAAGAGAAAGAAAGGGGGGGGGAAAAAAGGAAAAAGAAAACGACAAGCTCCTCCGGACAGGCTTGAACTGTCAACCTCCTGATTGCTGAAACTCTGGACGAGATGCGTAACAGTCAGACGCGCTAGCCAATTGCGCCACAGAGGATGTGGCTTGTTGCTTGGTGATGGCGGCCCCACTAGCTTCGTTTTTGTAGTAACAGACACTCATTGAGACCCAAAAAAAATCAAGGGCTCAAAAGTAGGTCACTCCAAGACCTAGACCTAGGCGGCGATCAGGGCCTTGATGTCAACCACGCTGTAGGTGATTTTGTTGCCGTTGGCAGGGGGCAGCCATCCACCGCCGATAATGATTAGCTTGCTGGGGTCCTTTTCCATGACCTTGACCCAGCGCGAGTAGGCCGACGGGTTGGGCACATCGCGGGCAACCCAAGCATCGGGCGCACCGAGCATCTGGTTGGTGAAGACCTGGGCCTGGGCGCCCGAGCTCAGGATGATGGTGCCGTTGGCGCCGCCGACGGGCGACCAAGTGATGGCGGGAGACGAGGTCAGGGTGGCGCCGGTGGTGGTCTTGAGCAGCTGGCCGGGCGCGCTGAGCACGGTGTACGGGGTGTCGGCGATGCGGTAGCTAACGTGGCAGCTATCGCCGGTGCGGCACGTCTCGTAGGCAAAGATCCACTTGCCGTTGGGCAGTTCGGCGAGCGCGGGCATGCCAGGCCGCGACTCGTAGTCGCCCTCGACGTGCACGTCGTCGACAAGCGGGGTCCAGTCGACGAGATTAGTGGAGGTGGTGTGCACGAGCTTTTGGCCGTAGCTGGGGTCGCGCTGGTCGGAGTAGTAAACGGCAATGGCACCGTCAATGTACCTGGACAGAGGTGAGGAGCGGGTTAGTACACGTACACGCGCGGGGGGGGGGGGGGGGCGGGGAATGGAAGGGGGGGTTATATAAAGGGGGTAAAAGAGGAAGGGAGGACGGCTGGTGGGGAAAAGGTTGTGCAGAGAGT
>JADILG010000302.1:0-25541 GCA_017591655.1 Thielaviopsis populi
AAAGAGAGGACAAAAATTTTGGGGTGATGGGCGAAAAAAGAAAAAAAAAAAAAACAAGGAGAAAAATTCGGTATGGAAACCAAAAAAAAAAAAAAAAAGAGGGGAGAAGAAAAGAACCATCATGCTCCAGGCCATCGTGTCCATCGTGTATCTATTCGATTACCAGGCGCTCGCGCGTAATCAAATCTCGAATATCCATTCTGCCCTTCGGCGAACTGACAAGTCCAGTGGTTGTCCAGTGCAAGGACGAGCATAAATTGCAACCCAGAGACAACGCGCAGAGCAAATCTTAGATGTCATTGATGCCTCCTCCACAGCTAGTGGGCAAGTGCTCGAGGACCTAAGCTGCTCTGACTGCTGTTGGCGGAAGCCCCCGAATCGCCACTAAGCCCGCTCGCACTTGGACTGCCAGTCACGCTCCGTAGACTCATTGACTGCTGGTTAGGTTTGAGGGTAGAGTAGGGAGAGGAGGTCATAGAAGAAATATTAGGATTGGAAATGCTCACCCCAACCTGTTGCTCTACGTGCTGAGGTCCCAACCCGTTAGGGGTTCCGGGAGGGTAGCGCGGTGCGGGAGGCTGCATTAGGCCATTAGGAGGAGAAGGTCGTCCATTCAGCTGCGGAGCCGTGGCGTATCCGTTGGGCGGCGATGGTCGACCAGGAGGCATGCCCCTTACTGAGGCAGCATATGCAGTACCAGGCGAATTGCTGGTCCTCCGACCATTGAGTTGGTATTCTTGTATGTGGGAGGCTGTGAGAGAGTTGGCACGGGACGAAGCTGCCATCGTACCGCGATCAACGGTACCGTAGCGGTTGGATGAGTAGGCCATCAGAGGATCGTCCAAAATGTTCTCGCCCAGAACAGGAATAGACGCGATTTGACTGGCGCTCGTGCGTCCACGGTTGAAGCGGAAACGACTGCCACGACTTTGACTCGGAATCAAGTCTACTTCAGGGTTCCGTCTAATTGAGTTCTGCGATGGTAAGGTCTTGCGCACCCGACGCGACGTCAAAGACATCATGTCGACGGTATCAGGATCAACCATGGGCTGGGGCGGGAGAGAAGTAGGGTCGACGTAATCATCATCGTCATCATCATCATCCACGATATGTGTGCTATTGCGCAGAGGGTTACCGCCACGACGCGCGTTGGGAGGCCCAGCTGCGCTGCGACGCATGCGCATTTCCTGCTCTCTGAGAGCAGCCTCACGTTGACGAAGTTGCATCTCACGCGCACGGAGATCCAGAGCTTGAGGACCTCCACCCATACTGGTATCCATGCCTTCCTCATAAAGTGTTAAATGAGCAAACTCATCCAGGTCACCGTCGATAGAGCCACGACGTGACTGGGCGCGCGACGGGGGACCCATGGGTCCACGGAAACCATTGGGTGGCCGACGGCCACCAGACATCATGGGAGGTGGAGGGCCCATGGGCGAAGAGCCGGGGCCATTTCGTGGACGACCCTGGGGGCGTGGACCGTTGCCATTGACCATCATACCTCGACCCGGTACACCAGACATGCGGGCCTGGCCATTCACTCCCGAGGGACCGGTGGGGTTTACACCATTGATGGAAACCTTGGGAGGTCCTTGTCGGTTAACTGTGTTGAGATTGTGCATGATGGCGTAAATTGTCGAGATGCGAGGAACATGAACACCAGCCTCAGCGGCAAGCTTAATAGGAGAGCCGAGGAATGTTTCGACTTCCATAGGACGATGAGCAACGAAGTCTTGCCACATGATTGACTCAGTAGAAGCTGAAGTCATGTCGTTGATGACTGTCTGTTTGAAATCGGGCGAAAATGTGCAACCATGAGCCTCGGCGATATGAATCATCTCGTCAATGATGCCATGGATAATTTCCTTGACACCAACCTTTTCAAGAAGTTGTGCGTGGTTTGAAGTCTCGAATATGATACTAGCAGGGTGGAAGGCAGCAGGACTGTCGCGAGAAGCATGGTCAGCATGAACGACGTACATCTTGCTACATCAGTTTTGTTAAACCTACCCGACCATGCGCTCAAACTGGAATTGGCGAATGTTGGGAGCAACCTTGCAATTTACCTGGCCGGTGCTCAAAGTCATGGCCAATGCTTGGGCCATGTCGTCTTGTACTGTGGACGAAATGGTGGAGTTCTTGTTTGCGGGACCAACCCAGATGTCTAGACCTCCACGATGTTCAAACTCACTTTGTCCTAGCTGAACTATATCCGCTAGGGACACCAGTGAGAGTACGACATTCGTCGGAAAGCGCTCTTCCAATGCCGCCTCAACACCTAGAGCGGAAGTTGTGTTGACAATAATGCAAGTGTGTTGGGGGGTGACGACAGATTCAACGACAGACGCTAGATCGTAAACATCGGGGAGGGCCTTGACGCAAAGAATAATATAGTCGAAAGGCGCAGTTTTGTTTTTGGTCGCGGCTTCTTCGGGACTTCGGACCACTGTCCGTGGCTTGAATCTCTCGTTGTTAAAGGTTGAAGATCTGCAGGCCACATCCGTTAGCAGGTGCACCAGACGGCAAGTATGTCTATCGCAATGCCGGAGTAAAAAGAAAACTCACTTGAAAGAAATGCCGTACTGCGAAACATGTTCGAAGCCGGCTTTCCATACGAGTGTCACGTCGGTGGCGTTGGTCGCCTGCAGTCGCCATGATAGAAATGCCGATACAGCATTCCCTCCCACTACACACACGCGCATTAGATCTCCAGCGTCCTCGGTTTTAACAGCGGCGCCCATGATGTCGGTTGGGGAAGGTGAGTCTGGTGTGAGGCTTAAAACAGAGAGATGAAAAGAAGGACAAATAGTGAACGGCAAACAAGGCTAACAAGCAACAATAATGGCGGCAGCCGGGGAAAAGAAATGGAGGATCAAGTTCGTAACCAAATCTCAGCCGTTCCTTTTGAGGAACCGGTTCCGGAATTTGTGTTGAACCCAGATGATCAGAGGAGAGAACGAGAGAGAGCGAGAGACAAGAAAAAATCACGGTGTCGAAAAGGGAATAAAGGTAAGAGGGCGAATAGATGTGAAACGCAGTGGATAGATAACAGGCCCAAACAAAGTAATCAACAGTGCCAAAAATAAGAGCGGTATAGGGGGGATGTTGAAAAAAGAAGAGAGGGAAAAAAGTGAGGAAACGGGGAGACAAGGAAGACGACCAGGACTGCTGGCGGCTCCCAGAGAAATGAGCGAGTGGGAGAGCGGGAGATATACACTAGGCAAAACGGCGAACGGGCATCACAGAACGAATGTAATCCTGCCTTGGTCTGGTAAGGGTACGGCTATGATACGGCCAAGCACTGCAAGAAGACCAGAGCAAGCCAAGGAAGCCACTGCAAGGGGATAAAGGTTGCGAAACTGCACGTAAACCAAGAGGTGTATGTGACCTTCACCAGCAGACCACAGGGAAATGAACGGACAGATGGACGAGTGGTACAGGGCGTGTTGGGCTGGAGAGAGAAAAAAAAAAAAAAGGGCTGACCAAGATACCCCGAGGAAAGGAATCACTGGATCGTTTTCTTCAGTCTGTTTAGTCGACGGCTTTTCAGCTTGCATCAATCTCCAGTAGTTCCGTCGCTGCCTGTCTCCCTGTTGTTTGTTTTTGTGGTCT
This sequence comes from Thielaviopsis populi, assembly GCA_017591655.1. Classification (NCBI taxonomy): domain Eukaryota; kingdom Fungi; phylum Ascomycota; class Sordariomycetes; order Microascales; family Ceratocystidaceae; genus Thielaviopsis; species Thielaviopsis populi. The sequence continues at coordinate 3,613 of JADILG010000302.1, forward strand.
GGGTTTCTCGCGTTACTTTTTCTTAGTCCCTCTGTCTTAGCGTGTGATTCAACCCTTGGAGTGGGCTTGATGGTCAGCTAAGCCCCCCCTGCGCTAACGATGTAACTTGAGAGATGTAGTTCGCAGGAGCAAGGGTGGGTGGTCGTTTTGAGATTTGAAAAAACACACGCTGCTATTGCTTCTTCTCCTATGCGGGAGAGCGAGGTTGAGATGTGTGTAAAGGCAGGGATTGGAGGGAGCCTTGTGCACAAGGATAGTGCTTGATAAAGTTATAGAGTGTATGTGTTGTGTTGCCATGCATCTGGGCCACAGTCCCTCGCATGTGCGGGCTTCTTCTCGTTTCAAAAGCAATCATACCAGCCATAGCAGAGAAAATACAATATGGGACTTACCTGCAAGAACTTGGAGGCGTTTGGACGCCATTTCAATTGAAAGACTGCGTGGGTAGTGTTTGTTGGTTTTGATTTGTCGATGCAAGACAGCTACCCTGGCTGTGTCGAGGGAAATAGCGACAAGCTCACAGCCTGTGTTGCCGTCAGGGGGGGCTCCGAGGCAGTTAGTGTGCTACCACAAAAGCTATAAAGGCCAAGACCAGACAGGCAGTTGTGTAGGTAGTGGGCTTGTGAAGTAAGTAAATGTGAAGTTTTGTCTACCTGTGCCGTTCCACTGAACGTAGTAGGAAGGTCGGTATCAAAGCCTTCCAGGTACTAGACCAAGCGTTGAAGGTCAGCTTTTCAGCCGACTAACTGGTCGATGCGGTAATATTTGCGTGGTTTCAAATCCGAACCGAGCAAATGTAGGCCAAAAGAAATGATTGCCCAGAATGGCACTGAAGGACAAGCTTCAAAAAGGTTGGTGGCGCGAGTTGATAAAGTCGAATAAAACCGGACAAATCCCCGTATTCTAAGGACACTACGACAGGCAGTCTCAGGAAAGACCGATGAGGATGAAAAGCGCCAAGTCAAGGCTAGACCTAATAATGCAAGATAGTCGGCGTCAGAGCCTCACAGCTGAAGTGTAGAACAGCGCGGATGGGGTGTGGCTTTTGGTGACGTCGTGGCTTTCGGTGGGGAATAGCTGCTGAACCAGTCGAGATAATGCAGAGGGCGAGACGTAGTCAATAAAATCCGTCTTGAGTGGGAATGGTGCCTCGAAGGAAACTAAACTATATATAGTTTATGCGAATCGCAATGGAGCGGGCTAGACCGCCAGTGATTGAGGTGGATTTGGTGTCGGGCGGGTCGTTTTCTGGTGATCGTTCGCGTTCCAGGTCAGGTCCTTGGAGGGTAATTAAGAGGGTGGCCTTTTAAGAATGACGTCGCAAGGCCAGGTAACCAGGATGTCGAAGAAGGTGAAAAGAAGATGGTCGAGGATGAAAGCAAAGAACAAGAGGGGCACAGGCAGGTTGCGAGGCGTCGTGGTTTTGTTCAATTTCTGTTGTTTTTTTCCTCCTTGTATGTATTGGTACTCCTAAGCAAGGGCCACCCCAAATTGAGGCTGTGGTAAGCAAGTGTCCAAGCAAGGTAGAGGGGGAAAAGAATGGATGGATCGGGGCAGCATGCCATAGACCGTAGGATGGGCTAGGCTAGACCAGCGCAGTATTATTGCAATGAGGCACAAGATGAATCAAGTCCTCGTTGTCAGTGTACATGGGGGTGGACAAGGTTGTATTGACAACAAGCCTGGACAAGGCAAAGCAAGATGAAAAGAAAATGGAAGCATTTGCCGTGCTGGCCAGTGTTTGCTTTGGAGAATCAAGGCAAACAGTGCCACAGCCTCGTCCGATACACGACAATGTGCAGCCAGAAGAACATGGGCGGGTCGGTAAACCTACCTGGTGTATTGGTATTTCGTGGTGCAATCACACGTGGACAGTTAACAATGACGACGATGGGTCTTGCGGTGGTCAAACAAAGACGGCTGCAGACATGTATGTACTAATGTGTCTAGAGGACAGACAGTTGGCGTGATGCGATCAGGAACCGAGCCAAAAGCCGAGGCGCGGGAAGAAGAAGTTAAAAAAAATACAATAAGCAGGGATTATAGCTGAAAAGGGTGGTACAGTGTTTGTGAAGGCGGTAATAAAGTGGCGATGAAAGAAAGAAAAAAAATGAATGCAAGCAAGCAAGCAAGCAAAACACAGGCAGAACAAGGCTGAAGGGGGGGAAGCAATTCTGGCGATGGTGGAGATGGACGAGAGGGGAGAAGATTAAGAGGCGAAAGGAAAAGGAAAAGGAAGAAAGTGAAAGTGAAAGTGAGATTGGAAGTTGCAAGTTGAAAGTGGAAGGTAGGCTGCGCGGCCTTGAAGAGGAGAACAGCACAGAATGGGAAAGAATGCCAGTGCTTCTTGGATTCTAGGAGGAATAGGCAAGGGCATAAATAGCAACTACCGTCCAAACTATGTATGCAGTCTTCTTTTTTGGAAGGTCCGGGCTGTTGGTGCTTGCGGTGAGGTGAACAATGTGGGAAAGAGTATGGAAATATGGAAGGTATGGACAAAACGAGTAAACAAACATACAGGCAGCTACTGCTCTGAAGATAGCAAAATCCACGTCAAACTTTCCGGAAACTACCTCCAGCTAAAGTTTACAGCAGCTCCCCAATATTCTGTGCCTGCCCGGTCTAGTTGTCTAGTTGCCTTGTATTGGCCTTATAGATCCATATTGAAGCTACACGAACAGCCCGAAGTCCCGGCCCAGGAATGCACCGGTACGGCATGGCAGTGCTAGCCCATCTTGTGTCTAAGGGACAAGATCCAAAAGTGCATGTCACACACACACACACACACACACATACACACACGCGCGTTCATGGAAACGTGCATGGGCCTTGGACGAGAAGAGGGCGAATGCGCCATTACCACTGTAAGAAAACACCATGGTGGACCTTGCCTACAACAGAGTAGCGAAGTTGATTGTAGGGGTTGACATGAAAAGAAGAAGAAGAAGAAGTACCCTTTGAAAGCCTGACTGGTTGCGTGTCAAGCACCACTGGTAACAGGGAGTGAAATAGGAGTCTAATTGCCTCCTTTCTGTGTCCCTTTGTTGTAAGCACCCATTCGCTCTATCCCTTCCATATTGCAGAAATGCCAATAGGTCAGACAAGAAGATCTAGAACCGGCGATGCAAGAGTGGGGGGAGGGCACTATGAACAGAAGGGGCAGGACCGCGAGTTTGATAAAGCAGGTTCTTCATCTGATCGTGCATGTGCACAGAGGGAAACTGCCTGCATCACAGGTTTATATGGAAGGCGATTACGTACGCAACTGCTCGTGATGCAGTAGATTCCAGAGCGCGATATCAGCGCAACCGCGTTGACACAACTCACTATCGCGAGGAACTGTTCTTGCTGCCTTGTTTTTTTTTCTTCACCAAGCTTTGTTCTCAAAAGTCCAGCCATGCTGTGGAATTTGAGAGGCTGCAGCATTATAGTCAGATATGAGGCACAAGAATGTCTTACCATTATTCGTTGGGCTGTGGCTAGCCGCAGCTGCCCCGACAGTACGAGTACAGCTACATCGTACTGGAATATTCTACGGCAGCCTGGGGAAGAAATCAGAATCCGAGATGTTGCCCCTCGGGTTTAATAGTGCATTACTGAGCATAGCACATACTCGATTTGCATAACTATTGTGTTTCGATGCTGGTAGTTGCACAGACTTCTGACCGTGGATATATATATATATATTTATAGTGTGATGATGCGGCACTACTGTAGTGACATTCACAAAAGACAGCTGTATTTACTATGAAGATTGGCCTTTGACTTTTCTACTTTTGTCGGTAACAAATAAACAAATAAACAGACAGACAGACAGACAGCATAATGTGTGGCAAATCATGGACACCATCTGCATCAAGGGAGAGAAACCAATGCTGTATGTTCTTGAGCGTGAATCCAGCCTAATGCGTCGGTCATAGTAGAAAAATAAATAAATTAAAAAAGAATGAAAGAAAGAAAACAAAAAAAAACAATAGAGTCAACAACTTCTCCCACACTGAGCGGCAAAAGCGACCGAGCGGGTTCCAGGCTCAGCAGGTGGTCAAGGCTGCGGCTCGACTACACAGACAGATTAGTTGAGGAAGATAAACCGAAGCAAAAGACGGTCTGATCCCTCCGTCTCATTTCTGGTATGAATCTTGGGAGACGCGTCGTCGTTCGTATTCCAAAATTATAATGTCTTGTTTGGATGGCGACTTTGGTAAGCAAATCAACCCTACGCGGCCTGTTTTGTGGGGGACGGTTAGGGTTATAGACAGATAAGGGTCATCCGCCATGGAGTGCGATATTGTCACAATGTTGGTGTACCATGATTTTATCTCGCTGTTTACACATTTGCAAAAGGAAAAAAATCGAGCGCACAATACGAAAATGAAAATCCTACAGAGGCGAGAAAAGTAACGGCAAAGACATTCAAGGAACAGAAGGTGCTATTACTGATCCCACAGTCGCACGCATGCACATGTGTATTCATCGACATGCAGCACAGCGCAAGCACCAGGCTACTCTTGATAACAAAGAACGCGGCGGGCGGCCAGCACAAGAACCGCCAAGATATCTTGACATTGTTATTATTGTTGTTGTTGTTGTTGTCGTTCTTGATGTTGCTGCTGCTCTCTGTTGTATTGTCCGTGGGGGAGGGTCCGAGCCCAAGGCCGTCTCTTCCGGGCGTTAATCAACGTTTGTTGCAGCTGCACGGCCACTGAGACTTTGGTAGGGAGGCTCTGAGACAAAGATATGGAGAGAGAGAGAGAACAAATAAAAGTATCCAGAGGGGAACGCGACTTGCACTAAGAGAGACAACTGTCCAACTTCAGCAAACCCTACACCAGCAGATGATCGGCCAGCAGCGTCTTTGTTCTCGTTGGCCCTGGCCATGTATCCTCCTCCTCCTCAATCCTCTTCCGTGTCTCCCGCAGACTCTTTTTTTTTTTTTTCTCAGGATGCCTAGAACATAGAGAGCCAGCCAGGCCAAGCAGGACGCTCCCTATTGGCACTTTGAGCAGATGGGATTCTGAGGCCGAACATGTCTGTCTGTAATCTCCGCTGTTTGGCTCTGCATTCGCCTGTATTTGTTATTTTGCGGATTTATACCAGCCAACAATCGAATTTTCTTTTTGCCCCCTTTTCTATGACTTGACTTGGTTTCTTTCGACCATGCCTGTGTCTGCTGAATAGCCTGCACAACCATGTTCTGTGGTGCTGTTGTGCTTCAGTTGTCGCGACCCATCAATCAGTCAGTGTGTCTTTCCCGTGTTTAGCACGGGCTCCACGTTGATCGAGTCCGACGATGGCCCTGGATTTAGGCACTGGTGCACCAATACATGCCAAACGAAGCCTGAACAGAAGAACAGAAAAGAGAGGAAAAAAAAAGAGGCCATCATCACAGCACAAGCTTTAGCAGCGGCCAGCTGCTCCACATAGTGCAGGTGGAGCGTGGGGGCTGTACCCACCCGGGTAATTGTTGATCCGGCGCCGCGATCCAGCTAGGCAGGAATTTTCATCCACAGAAAATACAGAACGCAGACCATAAGTATCCAGACGTGGGGACTCCGACAAGGCTGCCATTTTGACAGAGTCTCAGAAGCCTTGGGAGCCTCAGGCCGCCATGCCCTTGACCTATTGCAACCAAGGTTTTACTGTTGGCAACATGGCCTCACACTGGATGTCTTGTCCCTCCCATCCCATGCACATGCATTGTGAGTCCATTGTTCCTGCTCGTGCAAGCCAAGCGGGCGTTTTCTGTATTCGGAGCCAGAACCGGATGCTTTCAGAGGGCTTCCAGTCATCCGAGACCGAGACCGAGACCGTGGAATGAGGCCGCGCATCAAGACATTGCTGGACCACCTCGCCTTCTCCATGTCCTCCCTCCTGCCTGTGATCCCTTGGACTGCTGGTTGTGGCGTGTCGGATAAGCTGCTTTTGCTTTGAGATGACCGGAGCCTGGAATGCTTGTCAACTATGGGAGCTGGGAGCAGTTGTCGAAGATACAACAAACAACAGATAACACAGACCACATCTACGCTCCCTATCAGCCTACACACGCACGTACCTACATCTACATCTTACATACATCTGCTGCACAGCTGATCACCGTGTACCCCCATTGCCACGACCGTCTGCCTGCAAGTCTCTGCCTACGCAGTGGTTTGTTCAACATGTCACCATTCTCAGCGAGTCACTCCTTCTCTCTGCACTCAGACAGGCCTACGTGTCTCTTGTATCCATAGCTTGCTTCTTTCGAAGATTGACGGAGGCCGGCCACAGGCTCGCCCCCCACGTTGTGACGTACCCTGTTCAGTCTTGTACCACACACATACACACACACACACACTTATGTTTCTTCAGTCTTACAGAAACCGCCATTTTCTTGCCATCTTCTTTACACAAGTCGATATATCCATGCTACATACAGTTTGGTACTGTGGAGGCTGAAGTCTGGTCTCCAAGATATTGTGTGTTTCCAGCGTAGTGAATATATACAGCCGTCTGTACCATCTGCCAAGAGGACTCGAAAAAAAAAGAACTTGTTCTTCCCCCCAACGGCAAGATGATAGCGAAAAGAAGCAGACCGAGCGAACATGCCTCTCTCTCTCTTTCTCTACCAATCCCTGCGTCCCCGTAAACATCCGTGACAAGGCCACCTAGAGCCATGCATAGGGCTGTTCTCGCTGGCTTTCCTCCATTATTGGCAAGCCGACGACCAAACCTGTGTACGAGTCGGAGCTCAAAGTTGCCTTTCTCCGACTGCAATCTCCAATGTCCCATGATGAAGGGGGTCTGACTCGCCATCAATCTCCAGAAAGCCTAGCCTCCGTGATGCATTTGACCTTCGATTGATGGATATCTGATGAATTCTCATTAGCTTGGCTCCCCAAAACATACCCGTGAATCACCGTGTCTTTCTTCTTCTCTCTTTCCTCCCCCTCGCAGCTATATCTCCTCTCTCGGCCCCCCCCGCCTCTCTGCGCCCCTTGCGTTTTCATTTCCCATGAGCGTGCGCTGCAAGAAATTCATGGATAACGAATCTGCTTCATCAGCCTACTTCCTCTTCAGCTATACCCATGCGCCATAGCATAGCTGTATCGGGCGCAGAACTATGTTGGCTGAACTGTAAAAAAAAACCTTGATACTATGTCTCGGTGGTCCACAGAGTACCTTGACTCAGGATTGTGGAACTTGAAACAACATCAGCTGAAGCTCCGCAGAAGCTCTGTATCATGAGAGCCATCCAAGTGACAGCTAAATAATATGAATTTGTTTGCATGTATGCACATGTTGCCATGTGTCAGCTAACTCACTCCAACCGGATTGGGGCTGCAGGACAGTGGTAACAGTTACGAACATGCCCGGCCATGTCTCCTTGGGAAGACATCCAAATCACACACCATTATGATAATCAAGACACTGCACACTGCCAGACTCAGGCCTCCCCGACTCATGCCGCCATAAGCTGTCTCTGCTTGCGAATCAACGAGCCGAAATCAAGCTTCATGACATCCGGGGGCATCTGCGGCCCGCTGGCAATGCATAGCACCGTCATCTTGTCATCATATGTTAAATTCGTGAGCAGTTTGGGCGTGATGAGAAAGTACTGGCACGAATGCTCGCGGCATGCAATCTGTACCATGCGGTTGTGCACCATGCGCTCGTTGCGAGGGTCCATGCCCTGGTTGATCTCGTCGACCACGCGGAACGGAGACTGTGCATCGGCCTGCAGCGCCATTAGGAAGAAGATGGTGGAGACTGATCGCTCGCCGCCGGATTGACGGTTGCCCGTGAGTTGTACCAGCTGGCCATTACCTTCGTGAATACTGTATGGAAGGAATGGGGTGGTTAGCCTACATAGACGTCTTTGTTCGGTATAGTCAATACATGGTAAGGACGTACCGGAAGCACACCATAATGTGCAAAGCCCACTGGTCGAAGCTTTCGGCCTTGTGCAGGCGTACCTCGCCAGCGCAGCCAATCTGTTCAAAGTTGTACGCAAATGCATCGCTAATCTTCCGAACAAGAGCCTCAACCTGTGGCTCCCAGGTTGACTGCTTCTCGTCAATGTTTTGCTGGTACTGGTGTAAGCGTGCCTGGCTGTTTTCTAAATGCCTCTGGGTATCGGCAATCGTGGTGTTCAGTTCCTCGTAGAGCCTCATGGTGGCTGGGTCGCCAACATGCAACAGTTCAAGCTTAGCTCTCTCTGCCTCGAGGTTTCCCGTAACCTCATCGACAGTTTTGTCCGTGTAGTACGGCTTCAGAATTTCCAGGTCGTGCTTTTCCTTGATGGCGCTGACGAGATCGGTGAGAGCCTTGCCCTGTTCGCGCAGTTCGTCGCAGACCTTGGCGAGGTTGGCCACCTTCTCTTCTTCCCCCCGGAGCTGGCGTCTAACGCTTTCGACTCGCGCACTCAGAAACTCGACGTCTGATTCAGCCTCGATAATGCGAATATTATGCATTGCACGCTTCTTGATGTGCTTGCGATGCGCAACCACCTTGGCGGCCACAGAGAGCGCAACGGGGCCGAGTTTGATAGTGGCCAGTCGGGCTTGGAGTTTAATGTCCTGGATCTCATGGCGCTTTTCTCGCATGACCTTTTTGAGCCGGACAAGATCAGCCTCGGCCTTGGCTGTAGAGAGTGTTAGCATGCCTTCAACCATTTTGGCAACCCAACAACGTGTATATTGACGCCTTACCAATCTTGCCGGGTATGGCCTCTCGCCGGCTGCTTTCCCGCTGATAGTCTTCTTTCTGAGCCTTCAGTTGGGACTAAGTACGGGAAGGGGACAATGTTAGTAAGTCTCTCTCATGGAAAAAAGAATGGCATAGGGGACCATGAAGCTTACAACTTTGGCATCCATCTCATCGTTTAAACGGCCCAGCTCCTTGTACCTGTTCTTATGCTCAAATGCCTTTTCCCGGAGTTGCTCCATGTCGTCATGTAACTCAGCGATGCGTCTTTCAATGTTTTGCTTCTCGGTTGCCATGCCGCCTGTTTTATTGACGAGAAGCTCAGCTGACCTGATCTGCCGGACGTTTGTTGTGCTGACATTGCCGTAGTCTCGGCGACGAGCAATTTTGTATCCTTGATTGCCGATGATGATGTTGGTAATGGCCGGTATCGACTCGAGACGGGAAAACTCAGCATCACCAATGGACCGCAGCGCAACAGCTGCAGCGTGGAGGCGCTTCTCAACACACAACATGGCGAGAATGGGCTCTGGTCCTTCGATAAAGTCAATTGCGAACCCGTCAATCCCGAGGCTTTGCGCCTCCTCTCGGCTTATGGGCGGCTTTAGGTTTTCTAGACGTGTGCTGGATGTCCTGATTGTAACTGATAATCCCATCTTTTTGTAAAGTTGGTCACTGAGAATTGAATGGTCTTCTCGACATTGCGTGGTGAAGCATGTAAGGTCGGATCGTGCTAATAGGGCCTCGACTTGGTCGGCGTATCGCTCATTCTTCACTGAGCATGTCAGCATGGCAGGCCCAAAAACCTCCATCTTGAAGAGGCCCTTGTTGCTCTCTAGCCAGTCCCATCCAGCCTTCGCATCTGGGCTGACTCTATGCAGACTGTTCAGTCGTTGGCCTTTCTGGGTATCCAAAGCCTTCAGGCTATACTCGAGTTCCGCTTTCTCATTTCGCTTCGCTTCCATGGGGCCTCGGAGAGTCTCAATATTGGCTTTGTGAGTATTCATCTCAGAGACCCGGTCGCGAATCTGGTGCTCGTTTTGGCGCTGTGGTGAAATAGGTCAGCTATGGTGTGTGTGTGTGTGTGTGTGTGTGTGTGTGTGTGTGTGTGTGTGCGTGTTATGTCCCCAGGGAAAGGGAAAGACGTACAATTTCATGGTTTATGGCCTCGACATCGAGTTCGTCCACGGGGTCATTTGCTAGACTTTTTTGTAGTTCGTTAAGTTTAAGAGTGACGCTCTTGACCTCTGACTTGGCACTTTTGTATGCAAGATCGGCCTGTGTTATCTCGTCCTCATACGCATTGAGTTCTTCATTCATGCCTTCAAGTTTGGCAGATGCTTCTTTGAACGCATTTTCCGCTTGTTGGACGTTGTGTTGGCTGAGTCTAGAGGCCTCGTTAAGACGGTTCAGGTAAAGCTCCTTCTTTTTCAACACCTGTAACGCCGGCTCTGACTCGGTTTTGAGTCTCTGTAGCTTTTCGTTTGCGGCCTTCCGTCTATGCTTGGCCGTCTTGTATGACTCGACAAGTGCGTTGTATTCAGCGAATATCTTGGCGCTTTCGAGGATCTCAATGCGCTCTCGGATCTCTTCACGCTCCTTGATACGATCGACTTCGGCCTGGAGACCAGACTGTCGTTTCTGGCTAGCCTCGAGGTTGGACTGCAGAACATCGATACGCTTTTGAATTTCCCCTTTCGCCTTGTGCTGCACTTGAAGAAACTGATGGGTTGTAGAGACATCCTCAGGCGCAGCAGCGCGCAGGGTTTCCGTGAGGAGGTCGACCTCGTTCAGGCGAGCAAACTCAACAACTCGATCTTGGGGGAGGAACTGGCATAGGTTGTCAACCTGGATCTTTAATGACTTGACGACCTCTTGGATTCTCTTGTGCGGGACACTTTTCCTGTCAAGCCACCAGCTTGTTTGGTTTGTTTCGCGGGTGATCTTGGCTCTGATACTAATGTTGTCTGAGCCGGGGCCGCGCAGTTCTGTTTCAATGACAGCAAAGCTCTGATTGTGCTTGACAAACTCGCCGATGGTGGTGGCACGACCAAGCAGCTTTGCTGAGAAGCCAAGACCCAAGCAGATGGCATTGACTAGAGAGCTTTTGCCAGTGCCATTGGGGCCAATTACCATGTTGAGGAATGGGCCAGGCACGAACTCGGCTTTGTCGTAGGTCAGGAAATTTTGCACATACACGCGCATGATGGCGCCAATCTGGTAATCATCACGACTCCATGATGTCGACGATGATGAAGACGACGTGGCATCTGACTGGCGGTGGGAGGCAGAGCTTTGGCTAGCATCGTCTCGATACCCACGCACCATGTTGATTTGTGAGGGGATCGGTCGCGGGGTTGTTGAGAGTTATGGGCAGACGTCCAACGTGACGAGGGGTCTGTTGGCGGCTATCGCGGTTAGATGCGATTGCTGGAATGTAGGCTGGTCGGGGGCTTGAACGCTGCCAATGGCAGGCAATACTCCAGACGGATGCCTTGGAGATGGCGCACAGAAAACAGCCTTTGTAGCCCGTTTGTAGTGGTAGAGAAAGGTTTCGGAATTAGGGCCTCATGTGAGACAATGACAGCTGCGGGAGGTGATGTCACTTGCTCTTGTGACACGATAGGCTAGACTTTAGAGTTGGCAAGGAAAAGTGGTTGTTAGCTTAGGCGCTTTGCCGGTGGAAATCAAGGGCCAGTGCTTAACGCAGTGCAGACATACGAAGTCAATATCAAGATAGCAGTGTGGTGAACAAGTTGAAAGACCAGGAGAATTACGATGATAGGTTCATGACAATATTTAGGGTTTGAGTGCTGGGGTTGACGCGATGGGCTTATCGGTTATCAGCGCGTTGATTACCTGCCAGCAGCGCCACAGAACATTTGGTAGCGCCTCACATGCGCCACATGTATTACGTATCTTGTCCAAGGCAAGACCGAAGAGAATTCCAAGTCCTAATTAACCTGCGGAGTGCCGTGTCTGGAACATCGTCATTCCTCCGCGACGAGAGATACAGAGAGTAAGAGCATTAGCATGCCACATAGCATGCGTACTGACTGGCTTTAGGCACCAGGTATCAGGATACAAACACCTGTGCTCAGAGCAAACCGGGATTCGACTTGCAGCATGCTCGCTTGGCCGGGCGGGGGTCTCAATATGAAATCAAGCGAGAATTTCTCGAAAGCTATACTTGGTTAATGAATGTCCTGCCGAAGAATAAAAATGGCAGGACTAGTGTAGTACCTGGAAATATGATAGAGGATGGTGTGCATGCCGACTTGAATACGCATGTAAGTAATGCAGGAGGAGCACAAGGGTAACATTCCGCAGGCGAGCAAAGAAGAGGGCTTTCTCGAGGATTCGCGAATCAAAGATACGAAGCGGTCTTGGTACGCTATTGATTGATCGATTGTGGGTATGTACGTCCACGAGGCCAAGTACGCGAGGGGCGCATGTGGGAGTAACAAAGCCGAGTTAAATGGCGCTCTGAGTTGGTGTAAGTTGGCGAATCTGCTTGGATGCCACTGCGGCAGGGAAGACGTGTCTGCCCTTGAAGTGTCATATATCTATCTATCTCATGATTCGGAAGAGGTGAAGTGAGACCCAAAGACGTGAAGGGTCATCTGACAGGCCCGTGCGAAGCCGACTTGGAGGCAGGACTTGCAGATCTCCAGCTAATAATATAGCGGAGCTCAAGGGTCATGATACAATGACAGGCACAGTTGCTTGCCCTTTTCGGTAATATGTTGACGATGATCAATGTCGTGCATTCTCTTTGCGCAGATATCGCCGGGTCGAGAGTTTTCGAGGTACGGGAGCGCGGGATGCGCCGCACCGCGTAGACAACGAATTGGCATCGAACGCCTGAGCTCAGGACATTAGCACCACAGCGATCGCCAAAGTTTCGAACACATTTCCTCTTCACTCGGTACAGAGAAGCCAGGAAATGGAAACTACCAGAAGTATGAACTGCGGGTAAACACCACAAATAGGAAAGAGCAGACAGACTGCACACACCGCCCGGAAAGCCGTGGACACAAATGGAACATGGCCCATGATTCGCCAGATCCAGAGGCCACCTGGCAAGCAGGATGACCACTCGGGAAAGGCCAAGATCGCGACTTTGTGTGTACAAGGTCAACCAAACACACCCACATTCCTGGGCTCCCTGGCGTCAAGTCAATATTGGCCACCACGCCTTGGAGGCGGCAGTCTGTACGTGTACCCATCTCGCATTATCCACCACTGGAATTCTATCCCGTTGCTGTTGTTGACCTGTGACCTAGGCGACCCGACCGAAGATTCTTCTCGTCTCCATTGGGAGAGCGCGTGCCCCGCTGTCCAATAGCCGTTGTGCTGCCTCGTTGCCCTCTGTTTTGTCCAGCTACATTTCGAAACAAGCAATCCATCCACAGAGCTGAAGAAGAAAATACCTAAATGGAGGGCTCTACAATCTCCATGCCGACAACCAAAGTCCATTACACGAGGGCAACAAGAAATCATCGGTGAATAGCTCGCTCCAACCACGCCATCCACACAGCTTGCCGGCCTGGGGACTCCGCTGCGCCTTTTTTTTTGCTTGGCCACTTATACTCTCTGTGACATAGCTGACATTCTCGGCATTCTCTGCTTTGTTGTTGTTGTTGTTATTATTGTTGTTATTATTGTTGTTGTTGTTTTTATTGTTTTTTTTCCAGCTTCCTTTTAACCTTTGCCTCTTCTTTTTCTCTAGACAGAGTCTCTGAATCTCTCCAAGTCACCGTGTTTACACAGCTTCGGACTAGTTGAAGTAAAACTTGCCCAGAGTTGTTCACTACGGCGAGCTGTTCCAAGGTTCTACTTTATTCTTTTCTCACGTGCTTTCTCATCTTCTGTTCCTCCATCTCTCCAAAACCTTTGCTGATATCTCAGTACTTCCACAGCTTCTCTTGAGGAAAAGCTGGCCCTTGACAAGCTGTTTTGCTTCCGCCTCGCCCATTGCTTCCATACGACAAACTGGCGGATTTTGTCGACAACCCCCCCCCCCCCATTGCTTCAAAACACTCTACCTGTTCCAAGTTAAACTCTTCATCAGCACATCATCCTCTCTTGTCTGTCCCCCTCAACCCTCAACGTTGAATCAATCCCAACATGGGGGAACAGCGCCAGCCCTTGTCTGATGCACCTACTCGCGCCAACCAAGGCCGCCGTTTCTCCAACCTGCCTGCCGGCCTCCGAGACAACGTCAAAGGTTACAGAGCCCCCGAACTGGTTGCTGTAATGGGCGACGGCCCAGTCACCGCCATGCAGCAAGATGAGATCATGCGTAACGAGAGAGCTGCCTCTCACTCGCTTCGCCAAAGAGCTTTGCGTAATCAACATGCCCAATACAACGAAGCTGCCCGCGGCTACCGCCAACCTCCAGTCAATACGTCGTTAAAAGATGAACGTGGGGTGAAGATGACCAACATTGGCCCGTGGAAACTAGGTCAGACTCTAGGCAAGGGAGCTTCGGCCGAAGTCAAGTTCTGCCGGCATCGGGTGACCCACCAACCTGCCGCTTGCAAGATTGTTTCCAAGTGCTCCAGCGAGCTCATTCAATCTGGAAGCTTGGCCGATTTGGATCGGATGGATGCCAGGATGCAAGCAAAACTCCAAGGCCATACCCGAGTCCCCGTTGCCGTGGAACGCGAAGTAGCAATCCTCAAGCTTATCCAGCACCCGAACATCATGAAGCTGTACGACATTTGGGAAAATGGTGAATACATGTAAGCCACCTCTGCTCCAGCTGCTGCTTCAACTGAGCTCTGCTAACAAGGACATCAGCTACCTGGTGCTCGAGCTTGTAGATCACGGCGACCTCTTCTCCTTGATTACGCGCAGTGGCAGACTGGCGGAAGAAATGGCTGTCTCCCTGTTTCGGCAAATGATGAGTGCTATGACGTACTGTCACTTTTTCAAGATCTGCCACCGTGACTTGAAACCCGAGAATATTCTGGTCACCCAGGATGGACAAGTGAAAATTGCCGATTTTGGCATGGCTGCCTTACACCAGACTGACACCCACAAGCTTCACACAGCCTGCGGTAGCCCTCATTACGCCGCACCCGAGCTTCTCAAGGCACGATACTACATGGGAAATATGGCTGACATCTGGAGTATGGGCGTGATCTTGTTTGCCATGCTCACGGCTAGACTGCCTTTTGACGAAGAAAAAGTGAGTGAAGTGCACAACAAGGTCAAGCGTGGTGAATACGAAATGCCAGAGTTCCTCAGCATCGAGGCCAAGGACTTGATTCGCCGCATGCTGGTTGTCAACCCAGACCGGAGAATCACCATGCAGGACATGTGGCAGCACCCGTTGATCATGAAGTATCAGGCGTTTGATAACCTCAGCCCTATCAATGGCCAACCGCCCGATGTCAGTCTAAAGTTTGATCCTCAGCCCCTCAAGAAAGAGGAAATTGATGGCCAGATCGTTCGTCAACTGCGCACTCTGTGGCACATGTTTACAGAGGAGCAGATTATCAGTAATCTAGTCCTGAAAGAGTAAGAGATTTCTTTCACAAGATGAAGCTCCAAATACTAACAATTACCAGCCCAAATCCCCAGCAAGCCTTTTACTGGTTGTTGCAAAACTACCGCGAGCGCCAGCTGGAAGACTTCAAACCTGAGATCGTACACTCCAGAAGCGATTACCACCATTTCACACCGTCTGCTTGGAAGCGCAAAATATCAACATGCGAGTTCACTTCTGGACGAAGCGTCTCCCGCTTCACAGTCATCTCTCAGGTAGCTGAAACTGAAGTCGAGACAGTGGCAAGCTATGATCCCTACAACGTCAACAAGTACACAGTTGCGGACGAGTCCACTGCTACGGATCAGGAACCAAGCCACACAAAGATCACCATTCACCCCCGTTCGACTGCTAATGGACAGCGCGACCAAAGCTTCACAAGCGGTGTCAGTCGCATTCGCCGTACGGGAGGGACAATGGCCTCTGTGCGCACCGCACGCGGAACCAGAATGGGACACAAGACGCCGTCCATGGCCTCCGTGCACAGTAACAAGGGCGTGATGTATGCTAGGCCAGTCCCTGTCCATAAACGGCCAGCGGTGAACTTTACCCACATTCGTCGCAAGTCTTCCGCTGCATCTCGGAATGGTAGTGTGTACACCAGCGGAAGTGTTCGTGGCCACACACAGCGACAGATGCACACCGCACGCGCTGCACACCTCGGTCGCGATGGCAGAACAAGACCTTCATTCAAAGGTCGTACTACTACTGCTTTGCAGATATCCCAAACCCAGGACAGTGCGCTCATTGATGAAGAAGTGCGCAAATTCAGTAGCCGCATTGCCCATGATCTGGACACTGCCTTCAATACGTCCGTCGTCGATGAACCTTCAATCAACGGTTCCTTGGGCCTTAACTCGCCAACTGACACAAGCGAGCCCAAGACGCCTGACAGCTTCCAGAGTACCGAGAGGACGTTGGTTCAAGATCCTACCGGTGAACAAGGTACCTGGAAAGATCGACCTCTCCCGCCACTACCTGAGCGGTTGAAGGTGCTTGCTACCAATTCGCCATCGCAGGATGACCGTCGTATGGTTACGGCGCCTGCCCAGCTCATCCGTAGCGATACCAACATCGAGATCTTTGATGCAGATGCGGACTACCTTGGCAAGAATGGTGACAAGGTTCGGGCATCTTCCGGCCCCGCCCGCAGTGTTCTGCCTCAGCCCAAGGGCGGCGAGGAAAAGGCACTGAAGATGTTGGAGAACACTGAAAACAGCATTCGTATGGTGAATTCACCCAAGAGACCTCTCACTGGCGCGGGTTTCATGGACCGTGTCTTGAAAGATCGCAAGAGGGACTCTGGTACGACTACGACGGGTGACTACGGTCGACGGGCGAGTACGCCAATGCCCCAGACTGGATACCATGATGAGAGCGTCTCCAAGAGAAAGCCAAGCTGGTTTCAACGGTTGTCTAGCTATTCGCACACCAACGAAATGGTTGAAGCTGGCGATCGCCTGTATGCCAATCAGCGCAGCGACCACGGTTCGGACACATCCTCCATCAACGGTGCCCAAAGCAAAAAGAAGAAGCGCTTCGGTCTACTTTTCTGGAAGACCAGCAAGGACGCAAGCAAAAAGGACGGCAGTTGTAAGTTGATATTGTTTCTATAGAAAGAAGACGGAAGAGGGCCGATGACTAATATGAGGTGTAGCGACAAATGAACGAATGCCGCCGATTGCGCGGGCCTCGACCACGAAATCACAGGACCCGGTTCACGAAAACTGGATCATGCGAATGTTCCGTATCAAGCCGGCCACGGAATATTTGTGTTTCAACATGTCGCGCAAGGAGGCGCGTAATGATCTTCTCGATCTCTTTAGAGAATGGAAGATATTCGGCATGCGCGACGTAGCTGTCGATAAGAATCGCAACATTGTGTTTGCTCGTGTCAGTGGCAAGAACTGTAAGTTATAATTCGGCCAAGATGCTATGAAATTCTTGAAGCTAACCGCCATGTATAGCCCTGGGCCTGAAGGAAGTTGCTTTCGCGGCTGAGATCATGACCGTTATTGAGCATGGCCTCAACCGGCCTCTTTGCATTGTGCGCTTCACACAGGAGCGCGGTGCAGCTAGTACCTTCCACACTGTCGTCAAGACCACCAAACAGGTGTTCTCCCGCCGCGAAAAGTTAGTGACTGATCGCCAGAAGACGCGCATGATGATCAAGACTCTTAATGCCTGAGTCGCATTATGAACTACGGAGGTGCTGGCCTCGGTTCGCTTTTCAGTGACATTGTGGGCTAGACACCTTGAGGGATTTTGTTGATATGATTTTTTCCCGGTCCCTACCTGCGTTTGATTGAGTACAGTCCTGTTCTCGCGTTGTTTTCTCACTGTCGTTTCCGTTGCCAGCCTGCAACTGCTTTTGCCCCTCTTCCTCTCCTTCAGATTGAACGCACTTGTTTCATTTTTCTATGGGAGACTGGTGCCTCTCTCGCCCCCCCACTTCCTTCGTTTATATCTCAGGTTGTTAACCTTTCTTTTCCCTCTTCTAAGAGAGTGTCTTACTCCTTTTCATATGTCGGCCCACGGCGAGGCATTGCCCTCCGTTACTCTTTTTCCTCATGTGAGTGCGAGTCTCCGCTCACCTTTTTCGAGGGAGCTCTCGTTCCCTCTGGCCAGCTATTCTTGCATGCGGTTTTGTGTTACGATGTTATTTATTATGAGTGTTTGATTGCGGTGTTGTCGTTTTGCTTCTGCTCCTTTTTCTTTTTTTCGTTTTGACGATCAACTTAAAACTTATATCCATAGCAATCATAATTGAAATTATATGACGTCATCCTCGAGCTCTCAGTTGGCGCCACTTTTCCTTGGGCAATATAGCTTAGCCGCGGCCAGAACATAAGTGCTGAGAAGCCGAATCATAAGTTTTGCTACAAGCCTTTGCTACTAGCCCTCGCTACAAGAAGAAAGGTTGACATGGAAATAAGTACGTACGCTACTGCGTGTAAGTCGACTTAGACTCTGGCGCGGAATCACCAGGAGTGACGTAGGCGAGGTTATAAAATCGGAGAAACAAAAGGCGGATGAGAGAGATTGACAAGGAGTACCATCAATTGCAGTAAATACTGTAGCCATATACGTGAAGCTACAAACAACAACCAAGTGCAACAAGTTGCTACCATTGAACGTCATCACAACGTCGCTGGTCGTCGTTTAGTTGGTAGTGATGCCGCCGCTTGTGATTGGCTGGATGGCGCGGCGGGGCGGAGACCTCGGCTGATCGGGGCATCGGCCAGGGGGATGTTTGGGGGGGGGCCAGGTGGACAGTTCTTACATCTTTTTCTCTTTTGGGACACTTTTTGACTTGTGGGTGTATTTAGGAAGAGACAGAAACAAAGAAAAATACAAAGCCATGTATTGGAAGAAGTGTTGGAAAAAGAAAAAGAGGTAGTCTTGACCCTGCGATCCAGAGCCTCGGCGCGGATCAAGGTAGTCCAGTCCCACGACGGCATGTGCATTTGCAATTACCCCGGCTTGGCCTTGTAGAAATCAATACGATTGATCAATGGGCGCTGCTACCGAGAAGAAGCGCGTCTGTGGCATTGCGCCTTGGCTATGCTCGGTATGATATGCGTCTCTTTTCTTGCTGCATAGCGATGGCTGCTGTGGTATACAGGTACATACGCACATGTCGATTTAAGAATCTAACATGCTACGGAGGAGCGGAGTCAGGGCCGGGTGTGGGGATGGGGGCATCTACGTGTAAGGGTTCATATCAGATCGGTAATGTACCTACATGCCATTTTACACCAATAGCAAGACACAGCGTGATGCACATGATGAACAAGAAGAAGCTAGCCGGCTTAGCTAAGAATAGGCTCTAACCCTGGCTGGTGGAGTTCAAGCAAATCAGATCAGAGCAAGTGCCGAGGACGGCCGACTACAACTTGTACACTTGTGAGCTCAGGAGTGTTTGTTCAAGTAAGAGCAGTCAATCGTCAGCGAGCTGAGGAAACGAGGGGGGGGGAAGAGGGGAAATGATTCCGGGTATTTCTCGGCAAACGGATGGATGACTCCGAGACAGTGAAGATGATTTTTCTTTTCAGTACGGACTAGAAAAGCGCCGCCTCCCCACGTTGGCGAATCTTTCTTTATCAGAGCCGGTTGACGATGTTTTTACTCGATACTATCAGGTGTAGAAACTGCCCTGTTCCTTCCTTCGGCAGCCGGCGTATAAATTAATCCCATGTATGATAATAAACGTAGCAACTACCAACAAAAAAAGAGGGGCGGGGGTTGCCAAAACAGAAGCTGTCCCACCACCTTCCAACAAACGAAGCACCAAAGAAAGGAAGGAGGGAAAGACACAGGAGGAGAAGAGGGCAGGGAGTGCGGTTATCGGGCGGAGGGAGAGGTGGCCACGGTCCGATCTGATGGGAAAGAGCTTGCCGAAACAAGCAAGAGCCAGCTTCTGATTCTGAAGCAAGGTAAGCAAAGCAGGAGCAGCAACAGGGTGGATTTAGGATTTCAGGAAGCTTCCCAGGCAAGGAATGTCTCTTACCTGTTGCTGCCCGTTGCGCGAGGCAGGAGGTCAGATCCGGCTACGGGTCTGTGGCCTATGGCCTGTGATTATTTATAATTATCGTAGTTGCTTGCTGCCGAGTCGCTCTTTCTCTTTCCTTCTTTTTTGTCGTCCCTTTCCCCTTTCCCATAATAAATAAATTATATATTTTTTTTCTTCCCCCCAACCTTGTGCACGTCACCATCTCAAGAAGCTTCCTATCACTAATCCCAACTTCAGTTGATCTATTATACACCAATACACACTGCGCTATACAAATATTCATCTCTCCTTCCCCAAACCCAGCGCCATGGCCTCCACCGACTCCATCCTCCAGGGCGTCAATGTCCTCGCCCCAGTTCATGATCAACAGCGCAAGATCTTGACGCCTCAGGCTCTCGCTTTTGTGGCCCTGCTTCACCGCACTTTCAACGGCACCCGCAAGAACCTGCTGGAGCGCCGCAAGCTGCGCCAGGCCGAGATCGACCGCGGCGTGCTCCCCGACTTCCTCCCCGAGACCAAGGCCGTGCGCGAAGACCCGTCATGGAGAGGCGCAAAGCCCGCCCCGGGCCTGGTCGATCGCCGCGTTGAGATCACGGGCCCGACGGACCGCAAGATGGTGGTGAATGCGCTCAACTCGGATGTATGGACATACATGGCGGATTTTGAAGGTGAGTTTCTTCGCTTGTTGTTGTCTTGCTTGCGCACTTTCCTCCCCCCCCCCCTCTCTCTCTCCGGCTCATTCGTTCCATGCTAACCCCTGGCGCTATCGTGCCCATACAGATTCCAGTGCTCCTACCTGGGAGAGCATGGTCAATGGCCAGGTCAACCTGTATGATGCCAACCGCCGCCAGATTGACTTCAAGCTTGGCCCCAAGGAATACAAGCTGCGCACTGACCGGTCCCTACCAACCCTCATTGTCCGCCCGAGAGGCTGGCACCTCGAAGAGAAGCACGTGACCATTGACGGTGAGCCTGTGTCGGGATCTCTGTTTGACTTTGGCCTCTACTTCTTCCACAACGCACACGAAACCGTGAAGCAGGGCTTTGGGCCGTACTTCTATCTGCCCAAGATGGAGTCTCACCTGGAGGCGCGTCTCTGGAACGACGTCTTCAACTTGGCCCAAGACTCGATTGGCATGGCCCGGGGCACAATCCGCGGCACTGTGCTGATCGAAACGATCCTGGCGGCATTCGAGATGGAGGAGATCATCTATGAGCTGCGCGACCACAGCTCTGGCCTTAACTGCGGCCGCTGGGACTACATCTTCAGCACCATCAAGAAGTTCCGCCAAAACCCCAACTTTGTGCTGCCGGATCGTGCGTGCGTGACGATGACGTCACCCTTCATGGACGCCTATGTCAAGCTGCTGATCCAGACTTGCCACAAACGAGGCGTTCATGCCATGGGTGGCATGGCTGCGCAGATTCCCATCAAGGACGATAAGGCGGCCAACGACAAGGCCATGGACGGCGTGAGGGCCGATAAGCTGCGCGAGGTGCGTGCTGGACACGACGGGTAAGTTTTGGTTGTCCTGCGCCTTTCTTTGGCTTTATTTACCTTTCTCTGTCTTTCTTTGTCTTCCTTCTTCCCTTTGCCTCCTACTACTTGCTCTGTTCTAACAACACCTAGAACCTGGGTTGCCCATCCAGCTCTTGCTGCCATTGCCTCGGACGTCTTCAACACCCACATGCCAACTCCCAACCAGCTCTTTGTGCGTCGCGAGGACGTCAAAATCACCGGCAACGATCTGCTCAACATGAACGTCCCCGGAAGCGTCACCGAAGACGGCATTCGTAAAAACCTCGTCATTGGCCTCGGATACATGGAGGCGTGGCTGCGCGGAGTGGGCTGTGTGCCCATCAACTATCTCATGGAGGATGCAGCTACTGCCGAAGTCTCTCGGTCCCAGCTCTGGCAGTGGGTGCGTCACGGTGTCAAGACTGCCGAGGGCAAGAAGGTCGACAAGGCCTATGCGTTGAAGCTGCTCAAGGAGACTACCGGGGAACTGGCAGCCAAGGCCTCCGCCGGCAACAAGTTCCAGCTTGCGGCACAGTATTTCGCCAATCAGGTCACGGGCGAAGACTACGCCGACTTCTTGACAAGGTATGTTTTTTTTTGGGGGGGGGGGGGGGGGGTTTTTTTTTTGCGGGGTTTTTAAAAAACTTTTGGATGTATGG
>JADILG010000303.1:5883-25522 GCA_017591655.1 Thielaviopsis populi
CCCCTCGCCAATACTCTGCAATATCCGTCTCCCTTTGCCATTCCATCTTTGCCCCAACCCTGGCTGGTTGTGGCCTGTCTCTTCCTTCCCTTTAGCACGCCCTTCCCCTCTCTCTTTTTCCAGCATCAACAACCTAGTATCAGAGCCTGCACCAGCACCGGCCCTGCCTCTTTCCATCACCAAGTCCAGACCAGACCAGACCAGACCAATCCAATCCAGTCTAGTACCTGTAGCTCTATTTTTCTTCATCCTAAGTCTTAGGCCCTGGCCCTGGCCCTGGCCTTGGACACATAGACAGGGGGAGGGGTGAGGCCTTTACTTTACTACTCTACTCCACTGACAGGCTCTCTACAGAAGAGGGAAGAAAGAGAGACAAGACGTCTGTCCATCTGTCCATCTCTCTGTCTGTGTGTCTGTGTGTCTAGTTCAAGACTTCAACAACTCATATATTGTCGTCTTCCCAGCCTGTTTTGTCATGCCTCCTGCCTCTTCCTCTTCCTCTCTCCTGCTTCTGAGAAAAGTTCTGTTTTTCCCCGTTTGTTTTTGACTTTGTCAAGTCCTCATCCGCTCTTTGTGAGGCGCTTTCTAGAAATAAAGTTTGGCTTTTTTTCTCTTCCCTTCTTTTCTTCACGGCTTGATTGTCTTGTCTAGCTCTGTGTTGTCTCGGCCTGTGGCTTGAGATCAATTTGATTTTTCCTTTCATTTTTTCCCCCTCATTTTTCTCGTCCCTTTCTTTTCCGTCCTTCGTTCGTGATTTCCTTCGTCGCCGCTTCATTTCTGGCTCGCCAACTCTTCACACGTTTATATATACACAGATATACACAGATACACAGATACACCACCTAACCCTACTGTGGATCTATCTCCAATCGGCAACCTCGACGACAAACCACCACCACAACTTCACAAAGAGCAGTTGCCCAACACGCCAGCGCACAAATCTGAATATCTCCATATTCAAAAAAAACAAAACCCACAGCTTGCCCTAAAAAAACCCCGAGACTGCCTCTTCATGTACGTTTGTTCAGTCCTGAGAGTTCCTTTTCCATCTTTTCTCTTCCCTCCTCATCGCACATGCCTTGGCCTGTGTTGCGCTCACCATGCTTGCCATTGTCGCGCCACTCTGAAAATATGACTGTCCCCAAACAAACACTCACGAGAATGCGGGCTTAAATTGCCTGCCTTGCCTTGCCTTGTACGAGGCTGCTCGTATAGCCTTGTATACACCTTCGTTTGTCTTTTCCCGTCATGCCTGGTGTCCCTTTTGTTCGCAGTCATAAAGGTTGCTCAGCTCCCAGCTGTTGTGTTGCTCTTGTTCCTGCTTGTCTTTCGCCAGAACCAGAACCAGAGCCAAAACCAGAGCCTTCGCCTGTACTTGGCTGGCCAAGTCTAGAGTGACCAGTGTCACCCAAACAGCATTCGTCTGCTCATGCTTCCTTCATCCATGTTCACAACTCGCGCCAAATCCGTGACCCCCCCCCCCCCCCCCGCTTCCCTCCCCCCCGTTTCCAACCTCCCCCCAAATCCGGGCCCCCCCCCCCCCCCCCCCGGCACCCCTCGTCAACTTTTGTATCTGTGGACAAGCCAAAGTCCTACTTCTTGGACCGGAGCCAGTTTGCTAATTTTGCTCTCTATTTAGGTCGTTGTTTGTGTGACACGACACTGCTTCCTTTGCATTCATCTCTTATCTTCTGCCCCCCCCCTGTGGGCTTTGCTTCTTTTTTTCACTTCTTTTCCTGGCTGTGCCATTCTACGCCGCTTCGCGTTTCCGACCTCATCAGTAGACAGGTTTACTATTTCCTTAAATACGGGCGCCCTTTAGCCCCTCTCCTTCTTGCTCTTCTTTCTTTTCTTTCCCAAAATGGGCTCCTTTTCAGATGTCATCACCGGGATGTCTCCCACGTTAAAGGCCCGTGTCCCGGGCACCCACCTGGCCGATGCCTCTTCCACCATTGCTCCCTACCATTCCGGCCTCAACGGCGTCAACCAGCCCATGAACCTCCTGTTCGTCGACGTCTTGTGGTGGACACTCGGCATCATCGGCCTCATCATTCTAGTGGTGCGCATTTCTGAAATCACTTGGATGCATATCCGCCAAGTTACCGCCATGACCGCCCGCCCCGAGCAGCAAAATTACTGGAAGTTCACCCAAAACACATGGCTTCCCAGCTTGAAGCAACATTTGCTCTACGCTCCCCTCTGGAACAAGCGCCACAACCGCGAATTTCGCCTCTCCAAGGCCGGCAACATGGGAACCCTGCCTTCACGTCTACACTCGCTCTTTCTGGCCATCTACATCCTGAGCAACGTAGCCTACATGTTCGTCTTGGACTGGTCCAACACTAACCATTACGCCGTCCACGCCGAACTTCGTGGCCGTTCGGGAACCCTCGCCATGGTCAACATGGTTCCCCTGATGTTGCTGGCTACTCGCAACAACCCGCTTATTGGCATGCTCAGGATTAGCTTTGACACCTACAATTTGTTCCACCGCTGGCTGGGTCGTCTGTGTGTCATTGAGATTGTCATCCACACTGGTGCCTGGCTGTATGTGCAGACGGCCGACGGCGGCTGGTCTTCTGTCCGCCATCGCTTCAGTAACGAGATCTTCATCAGCTCTGGCTTTTTTGGCACCTTTTGCATGGTCATCCTCCTAGTCACCTCGTTCTCTCCTGTTCGCCATGCCTTTTACGAGACTTTCTTGACTTGCCACATCTTCTTTGGCGGTGTTACCTTCGCCATGACCTTGACCCACTGCCTGACGGCCGAGATTGGCCACCTGCCTCAGACCTCATGGACCGTTGGCATTCTCTGCATGTGGTTCCTCGAGCGCATGGCCCGTGTCTGCCGCCTCGCCTACTGCAACTACTCTGGCCGTGGCTTTACCGAGGCTGTCTTTGAGGCCATGCCTGGTGATGCTACTCGCGTTACGATGCATCTTCCCCGCTACGTCAATGTCCGCCCTGGAACCCACGCGTACATCCGCTTCCGCGATATCTCGCCCTTTGAGAACCACCCTTTTTCCATTGCGTGGGTCGATCACCACGAAGACAACGACGACTTGCCACCAGCCGAAAAGCACACCATGGTCACTCGTGCCAACCGCAAGAACATGACTACTTCTGTCTCCTTCATCATTGGTGCACAGTCAGGCTTCACCCGACAGCTGTACAATTTTGCTGCCACTGGTGGCGGCCAGCCCCGACGCATGCCTGCTGCATTCGAGGGCCCTTATGCTGGCCACCACTCACTCGACAGCTACGGCCACGCTGTGCTCTTTGCCGGGTCCACAGGCATCACGCACCAAATATCGTATCTCCGCCCAGTCATTGAGGGTTACAACAACGGCACAGTGGCGACGCGGCGGCTGACGTTGGTGTGGATCGTCCGAGACTACGATGCTCTCGAGTGGATCCGGCCGTGGATGGACACAGTGCTGCGTATGCCTAACCGCAAAGACATTCTCCGCATCCAGCTCTTCATTACGCGGCCCAAGAACCCGCGGGAGATTGTGTCGGCCAGCTCGACGGTGCAGATGTTCCCCGGTCGGCCCAATGTGTCAATGATTCTGCAAAAGGAGGTGCAGGAGCAGGTTGGCTCGATGGTGGTCACGGTGTGTGGAGCGGGTGCGCTGGCGGATGATGTCCGCATGGGCGTGCGCCAGATGCAGGACGAGGGCACTGTGGTGGACTTTGTAGAGGAGTCGTTTACGTGGTAACTGGCTGCCTCTCCTGCTCTGCGGGGTCTAGCATTGGTCCTTTTGTGTTTTTTTTCTTGTGCTGGTGACGATGTTGGTAATGGGAGCACCTTGATTGCGTGCTGCGGGACGGCGTCTTATGTGGCGTGAAAACATGTTCTTCTTTTGTACATATTGCAAAACCTCTTTTTTCTTTCTTTGTCTTTTTTTTTTCTTTGTGGTCTCGCGTTGGCGTTGGACCTTTTATAGTTTATCATATCAAGCGCGGCAACTTATGTCTTTTTGTCTTTATTGTTCTTGTCTTGGAATCTTGTTCAGTCATCATCATCAACATCAGTGTGTGAAATGTGAAAGGAAAGGAAAGGCCGTGTTAGTGCCATGTGTCGTCTGAACCAAGATGGTGGGTAAACTTCGGCTGATAGCCGCGATTCAACCAGACCAAAGAGGGCCGACGTCGGTTCGCGCCTATATGCGGGCCCATTGTTTTTGGGGAGGGGGAGGGGAGCGGAAGAAGAAAGGAAGGCAACCGGTGGATCATGTCACATGCATGCATGTAGTGTGTGTGTGTGTGTGTGTGTGTGTGTGTGTGTGTGTGAAAACAGGGCGTTGCTGACATGCCGGACAGCGCGTGCGGGAGATTTCCTCGCCTTTGCCATGTCTAGCCGGGCTACAGCCAGGCTACAGCCGGGGTAAGCAAGAATTGAGGGTTCCAGGAATTCAAATGCGATGCATTCGTGACTCAACGCTCTTTGAATGTTGGGGTTATTGATTGGCTGCTTGCTTGGGGGGATTCCAAGGGCGGGCTAGTGAGTTGGTTGGTTGGTTGGTAGGTAAGTAGGTAGGTACATGTCACCTAGAACCTGGAAGGTATGACTCGCAAAGACTCACACTTGCTTGCATCGTTGGATTGCAGGTACTTGTATACTTGTGACGGTGCATTCGTATGTACCTGCCGCTCGGAGTCTACACTTGGGGAAGGGTCTGATGCGGCCTGTGTCTTTTTTTTTTTGCCGCTGCTATTAGCTTCTCGAGCCTTTTCCAGACGATTGATTATTCTTGGGCTCTTAGTTCTTGCACTTGTCCAATCCCGGTTGGTAAGCAGCGTCTAGGGTTTTTTTTTCAACAGACGTAACCCAGTGGCCTGTCTGCAAGTACGGTTAGGTACACATATGTTTATATATATATATATATGTGTGTGTGGCGTGACTGCGAACATAGCAGACTGTTCTTCTTCAGCTCTTTCTTCTTCTGCCTTTTGTGCTGTCTACAATTGGCAATTGCTTCAGTCCAACGCCTCTTCTGCTCATCATTAAAAGCCACGGGTGTCAATTTCTGCTGCTACTAGCGCCACGTGCCAAACGGTCCCGTGCACGGTCATTATACCAGTGACCCCACCAAAAATCTGTTCACAGCTTTTTTTTTCTCTTTCTCTTCTTTTTTTTTTCTTTTTTCTCGTCGGCGCTTGTTTCTTTGGAAAGTCGAAGCTTTTGCGTGTCGTACTTTTCTTTTCCTTCTTTCTCTCTTCCATTCTCCTTAGCTCATTGCTCATCTACACAATCCAGTGCTACCGTTATACTTCCTATACACCACTCTCAATCGCCACAATGCCGATGTAAGTTGCTATGCTACACCCAAGAAAGAACATGACAACTTCGGCCGGCCCCGGGCCGCTGTCCTCCACCGCCTCCCCATCAATGCACCCACTATTCTTCCCGCTTCTCGCTTCCTCACTTCCGGCCCCGTCTCTTGTGCTGACCGGCGTTTTTTTTCTTTTTCTTTTGTTCTCTCCGTGCACAGGCTAAAGGAGCCCTGGAAGAAGTACAAGAAGTTCCAGCCACTGGACCTGCCCAACCGCCAATGGCCCTCCAAGACCATTGACAAGGCCCCGAGATGGCTGTCGACCGATCTGCGTGACGGTAACCAGTCGCTGGTTGATCCCATGGCAAGTTGAACCTTGTTCCGGCCCCTTTGCCCACTACCGTCGCCCTGTTTGCCTCCTTGAATTGCGACATGAGCCTGCCTGTCGGGCTGGCACCTCTCGATCCGACCGGGGATATGCGCCAAGCTGGCTTGCTCGACACTGCGAATCGAATGTGCCAGGTACAACAGCTGTGTACACATCTATGGACACATCTATGTACACACACATACCTGCATACGCACATGCATACATACACACAGACACACATGTACCGTTGCAAGCCTACATGCTGCCAGCTCATGGCTTCGTGTGTTCTTCTTCTCTATTCTCCTTCACCTTCACCTTTGCTTGCTGTCCCTGTTTCTGTGTCACCGGCGCAATTTTGACTCTGTCTTGTCTCTCTCCTTTGCTAACATATTGTCACTTCTCCCTTTTTTTGCAGAGCCGTGATGAAAAGTGGCGCTACTTCAAGATGCTCGTCGACATGGGCTACAAGGAAATCGAGGTCTCCTTCCCCTCGGCCTCCAAGACCGACTTTGACTTCACCCGCAGTCTGATCGAGACCCCCGGCACTGTGCCCGACGACGTCTGGCTGCAGGTCCTGTCTCCCTGCCGCGAAGAGCTCATTAAGCGCACCGTCGAGGCCATGAAGGGTGCCAAGAAAGCCATCATCCACATCTACCTGGCCACCAGCGAGTGCTTCCGTCGCGTCATCTTCGACTGCAGTGAGGAGGAGTCTCTGGCCAAGGCTGTGGCCTGCACCAAGCTGGTCCGCTCCTTGACTAAGGACGACCCGTCGGCCGCCGGCACCGAGTGGGCCTTTGAGTTCTCCCCCGAAACCTTCTCCGACACCAGCCCCGAGTTTGCTGTCAAGATCTGCGAGGCCGTCAAGGCCGCTTGGGAACCCACCAAGGAGAACCCCATCATCTTCAACCTGCCGGCAACTGTCGAAATGTCCACGCCCAACGTTTACGCCGACCAGATCGAGTACTTCTGCACCAACATCACCAACCGTGAAACCGTCTGCGTGTCTCTGCACCCCCACAACGACCGTGGATGCGCCGTGGCGGCTGCCGAGCTGGCCCAGATGGCCGGCGCCGACAGAGTCGAGGGCTGCCTGTTTGGCAACGGTGAGCGCACCGGAAACGTCGACCTGGTCACCCTGGCTCTCAACCTGTACACTCAGGGCGTGCACCCCAACATCGACTTCTCCGACATGGGCGCTGTCATTGACACTGTCGAGATCTGCAACAAGATCCCCGTGCACCCCAGAGCACCCTACGGCGGCTCGCTGGTGGTCTGCGCCTTCAGCGGCTCGCACCAGGACGCCATCAAAAAGGGCTTCCAGCTGCGCGCCAAGGAGGGCGAGGACAAGCACTGGCAGCTGCCGTACCTGCCGCTGGACCCCAGCGACATTGGCCGCACGTACGAGGCCATCATCCGCGTCAACTCGCAGTCGGGCAAGGGTGGCGCGGCGTGGATCATCCTGCGCAAGCTGGAGCTGGACCTGCCGCGCGGCCTGCAGGTGGCCTTTTCGGCAATTGTGCAAGAGCGCGCCGACCAGCTGGGCCGCGAGCTGCTGTCGGACGAGATCACGGGACTGTTTGAGTCGACGTACTCGCTGCACGCCAACCCGCGCTTCAAGCTGATTGACTACACCATCTCGCCCGACCGGTCGCAGTCGCCGGCGCCGCCGGAGCCTGGCAAGTCGCAGGACACGACCAACATGAAGCGTGTGTTTGAGGGCGTCGTGCAGGTCGACGGCAAGGAATACACGGTACGCGGCCGCGGCAACGGCCCGATTTCCAGCCTGGCCAACGGGCTCAGCAGCATCCTGGGCGTCAATCTTGACGTGCAGGACTACAAGGAGCACGCCATTGGCCGCGGTGCCAACGTCAAGGCGGCAGCGTACGTGGCGTGCTCGGTCGAGGGCACCAAGGAGCGGGTGTGGGGTGTGGGAATCCACGAGGATGTTGTTCAGAGCTCGCTTATTGCCCTGCTCAGTGCTGCTAGCAACGTGAGTCCCGGCCCCCAGTCTTCATCATTGGCGGTAGCGCCGCGCCTGAGCAAGCTGTAGGAGAGGAAGAGGTGGAATGAAGAAATAAACAAAAACAAAAGAAGAAGGGGTGGGAGAGGAGTGGCAGCACACAGCGGCAGGCAGCGGTAGTGACAGGCAGGCAGGCAGGCTGGCTGGCTGGCTGGTTTGCATGAGTGTGCAAGTGTCTGTGAGTGAGTGCATCAGTGCACACAAATGAGGGTGTATATAACTTGCCACTCCCGTGCTCTGCGACTGCTGCCGCCAATGCCACTACCGCAGCCGCCGCAGCCGCCGCCGCCGCCATACGATATGTATATACCTCCGTGTGGGCATGAACTTGACTAACTAGATGCGAACCTACCGGCTCCGATATAGTTTGCGGCAAGCGTACCCAGTACTCCTGTCCCCGGCGGCAGCCCCAAAAGTACAGCGGTTGATGTCATCGAAAATCTGGAGAAGCAGGCCGAGGAGATGTAAGTTGTCGTCCCGGCATGAATGATCTCTGCTATTTCTTTTTGTCCAAATTTCTGTGCAAATTTTTGTATATTTTTTTTTCTTTTTCTTCTTTCTTTATAGGCTTTTCTTTTTTTTCTATTCTTTTGCTTCTGCTTCTCTTTTGTTTTTCTTTCCCAGTCTCGGTTGTTGTTTTGGCTTTTTTTTTTGGGGGGGGGGTTTTCTTTCTTTTTTCTTTTTTTTTTGCTGCTTCGTCTGAATTATCTGCATTGCAAACAAGTCCTGTTTGCCGTTTGATGCCCTGTGCGTGTTGGCGAGGGGGGGAGAGTGGATGCGTGTACGTATGTACGCATGTGTACGTTGTTGGCGTGTTCGTGTATCTTCTGTTCCGCCGGGTCCATTGTCCATTTGCTGCATGGCTTCCTTGTCTGTTTGTGTTATTATTGATAAACGGTGAGTGGTGGTGATCACGGCGGGGCACGCAAAGAGGAGGGGAGGCCGAGGAAGACAGAGCGGGAGGAGTCAGGTTGTCGATGCTGTGTCACTGGGATGTCGTCACCTGGCTACTCTAGGGTTTGGCCGGGTTCAGACAACCCTTGTTTTCTCCTTTGTACGTGAACAGAACAGAAGAGACTGACTGTGCCCCGCTTTCTTGCTCTGCTGGTCGCCCCTTCTCCACTTTTTCGGGTTTACTTCACAAGCAAATTTGTTTGTTGCCCCGCAAAATTTGGTGAGAGTGAGAAGGAAAAAAGAAAGGAAAAGGAAGTTGCAAGATTGAAATAATCTTGGTGGGATAAAGTTCAACTGAAGTGTGGAATTGCAGAGCTCCAATTTTCTTTCGGGATTTTTTGTTGTGTTTGTTTTTGTTAGTTTCCTGTATTGTATGTATAGATACATGTGACCCGGTTGACTTGCCCCCTCTCCCCTGGGAGATGGAGTCAAGACAGCCTCGTCTTTTTGTTGGTCGAGACAACGAGCTGTCAACATCTGACTGGACTTATCAGCGTGTTTTGGCTTGTGTAGACAGAGTAGAGGAGGGGAGAACATGAAAAAGCCTGAACGAAGAAAAAAGAAGAAAAAAGGAGGGAAAAAAAAGGAAAAAAAAAGGAAGAAGAAAACAGGCTAGTTAGGGTTCGGGCCTGCTAACAAGGGAGGAATGGATAATATTAGATGGAGATGGACGGCGGAAGAAGGATAAAGAATCGTGAAGAGAGGACGACTAGACGAAGAGAATGGAGACGAGAGGGGGGCACTGGCACTGGTTAGTGTGAAGGCAAGGCGAGAGAGCTTGGACGGACAAGTTACCCTGGTTTCCAGCAGGTGGGGTGGAGACGACGAGAATAACAAACAGCAAGAGAAAAAAAAGAAAAGAAAAGAAAAGAAAACAACAGCTGTCAAAGACGGATGGCGGCCAGACTCACATGCAATAATGCTGCAATGCTTCCCTTTTGTCTTGTGCAGGTTTACATGTGACGGTGACGGCGCCGGCAGCTGAGAGCTGGGAGCTGGGAGCTGGGAGGGTTTGTAGGTGTGAGAGTGGGTGTGAGTGTGGGTGCGGGTGCGTGTATGTGTATGTTTTACTTGTATGGGACTGTGTTCGAGATGTGTCTCGGCCAGGGAATCTCCCCAGCTCCCTGTAGAGGAGAAGCCGATGAGAGGGCGGGGAGGACAGGGAGGGACAGAGGACAGGGGACAGAGGACAGAGCACAGAGGGTCCAACGCTACAGTAGGCTCTACAGTAGGCTCTACAGTAGACCCTATAGTAGGTTCTACAGTAGACTCTACAGTAGGCGCCGCAGCGTTTTGGAGGCAGGTGTACATCAATATGGAGAAGCACAGCAATATGCCAATGCATACAAACTCCTCCTCTTCACACGTTGTCAAGGTTTGTTTTCTTTCTCTGTTTGGCTTCATTGCTCTGTGTTGCCTAGCAGGCCAGGCCCACTTTGTGCCCCTCCTTTTTTTTTTCTTGCTAGCTGACTAGAGAGAGAGAGATAGAGATAGAGAGAGAGAGGGGGGGGGCTACAGGTTCTAGTCTAGTCCAGTCCAGTCCACCAACTCTGTCATCATCTGGCTTGGCTAATTTCCTTTGGGGCAAATAGCGAAGCGGGCCTTTCCCGAAGAGAACAAAAGAAAACAAGAGTCAAAACAAGAAAAGATTGGGGGGCTGTACTGAGTACATGAGTGGTAGTGCGTGTTCATGTACATGCACAAGTGAGGGAGCCACTAACTGTAGAGACAGCCACTCAATCAGATACTACAAGAGACAAGAGACAAGGGACAAGACACATGCACCCGCACCAAAGAGTCGAGCCAAAGAGGAAAGCACAAGAAGCTCTTGCTGGAAATGCCGGGCCTGGAGCCAATCACAAAAAATGAATTGCACCTCTGTTTGCACCTTCCCTCTGCCTGTCCTGCCCACTTGACTCTCTCACCCTCTTCATTTTGCCGGCCATCATGCAGCTTCCTCCGTTTGTTTAGACCCTCCCCCCTCCTTATTGCTGCAACTGCCTTGTTACTTAGGGAACTGGCCGCTTTTTTTTTCTGTTTTTTCCTTCATGCCTTCCAAAAGTCGTCTCCCCCCCCTCTCCTCCACCTTTTACCCACTCTAATTAGGAAGCTACTGTAAAAAATCAGAGCAAAAGGGCAACAGCGAGCACAGTGAGCAAAAGGTATGCCATCCCTTCCCTAAACAGCACCATATTTTCTTTGCTATCTCTTCCCTCTTTCCTTTTTTATCTCTCCTCTCTTTTTTTTTCTTTCCTCTCTCGCCCGCTCTCACCAGATTCCATTTCTCCTTCTCTTTCTCTTCTTTTTTCTTTTTTTGCTTCTCTTCTGTCATACACACTCTCATCTCTGCTACACACACATCACACATACCCTCTCATATTCAGCCTCACCCTCCCACCCTCACTCGTTGTCTCTCTGAAGCCTTCTTGTATTCGGAGTCTCTTTAATCTTGTCTTCTTTTTCTTGCTCTTTCTTACTAATTCCTCCTCCTCGAATACTCGGTCTCCTCCACTCCCCTAAAAAAAGACCATAACAGGCCCATCACTGTTGACAACGAATCATCAAAGCCTCACTTGTCCTCACCCCCATCTCGACCTCCAAAGCTTGCCTCATCCCCCGGCTTCGATTTTGATTTCGATTCCCATATCCTCCTCCCTGTCGCGAGATAAACACGTTGACGTTGCCGCTGCTGTTGCTACCTGCAAGCTCGACCCCTCAGTCACCAGACCAGTGCACCTCTCGTCTTTTTCATCTACTCCTTGCTATCGTCGCTTGTATCTATCACGGCTGAGCACAGAGTACAAAGAGTTCTCAATCATCAACTCTATATCCCCCACCTCCCCCTCCAAAAAATTAAACCACAAAAATCACAAGCGTCACAATGTCCGAGATCAACCAAGTTCTGGCAAACTCTCTGTCGCCTGGTAAGTTGCCTTGCTGTCACGTGTCGAGTTTCTTTGGTGATGCATCGTCTTTTCTTGACCTGCCTCTTCCTCTGCCTCTTCCTTTGCTTCGACCTCAACCCTGATACAACACATCAGAGCCTTTGCCTGCCTGTGCCCACCTTCATCAGCATCTCCGTCCTATCCAACTCTCTTCTCAGCCCCATCCATCTCTAACGCTCCCTCTCCCCTCCCATAGATACGGCGACGAGAAACGGTGCTGAGCAGGCCCTTGCCCAAGCTGCCGAGAACAACTTTGTAAGTAGCCCTTATCTTCCTCTCTCTTGATTCTTCTCCATCACCATCGTCGTCATCATTGATAACCGAAACGTCCTGGCTCCCAGAAAGCCTTTCCTTATTTCCTGGTGCTTTTTCTTTTTCTTTTTTTTTGCCAGAGGGCCTGCCATGTGTCCGAGGCCAGGACAAACTGCATCACTCCTCTACTAGCACTGCCCCCCCTGTCTTGAAACTTGAAAGCTAACTTTCCTCCCCTCGTCTTCTCTAGCCTCTCTACCTCCAAGCCCTAGTACACGAACTTGCCAACGAGAGCAATGAAGGTCCCATCAGAGCCGCTGCCGGTATTGCCCTCAAGAACGCCTTTACTGCCAGAGATCCTTCACGCCAACCCGAGCTGCAGGCCAAGTGGCTGCAGCAAATCGACGATGAAACCAAGAACCGCATCAAGGCCATGACCCTTGAGACCCTGGCTTCGTCCAACTCTCAGGCTGGTGCTGCCGCTGCCCAGCTGGTCTCTGCCATCGCCACTCTCGAGATGCCCCGCGAGCAATGGCAGGACCTCATGCCCACTCTGGTCAAGAATGTCAGCGACGGTGCTGCTCACTTGAAACAGGCCTCTCTCACTGCCATTGGCTACATTTGCGAGAGCCAGGATCCCGAGCTTAGATCTTCCCTTGTCCAACACTCAAATGCCATTCTCACTGCCGTCGTCCAGGGCGCCCGCAAGGAAGAGCCCAACATGGATGTTCGCCTGTCTGCTATCACTGCTCTCGGTGACTCTCTCGAGTTTGTCGGTAACAACTTCAAGCACGAGGGCGAGCGCAACTACATCATGCAAGTTGTCTGCGAGGCCACCCAGGCCGATGACTCCCGCATTCAGCAGGGCGCCTTTGGCTGCCTCAACCGCATCATGGCTCTCTACTACGAGAACATGCGCTTCTACATGGAGAAGGCTCTCTTTGGCCTGACCATTATCGGCATGAAGAGCGATGACGAAGACGTTGCCAAGCTTGCCGTCGAGTTCTGGAGCACTGTGTGCGAAGAGGAAATCAGCATCGAAGAGGACAACCTCTCTGTTGACAGCACTGAGCACATGCGCCCCTTCTACAACTTTGCTAGAGTCGCTGCCACCGAAGTCGTTCCCGTTCTCCTGCAATTGCTGGCCAAGCAGGACGAGGATGCCACCGACGATGAGTACAACCTGGCCCGCGCTGCCTACCAGTGCCTGTCTCTCTACGCTCAGTCCATCCGCTCTCCTATCCTGTCCCATGTCCTCACCTTTGTCGAGGCCAACATACGCTCCGAAGACTGGCACCTGCGTGACGCTGCCGTTTCTGCCTTTGGTGCCGTCATGGAGGGCCCTGAGGAGAAGGTCCTTGAGCCCATTGTCCGCAACGGTCTGGGTGCTCTCATTGAAATGATGGGCGACTCTAACCTGATTGTCAAGGACTCCACCGCCTACACCCTGGGCCGCATCACCGAGGCTTGCCCTGAGGCTATTGACCCCGCCACCCACCTTGAGCCCCTACTCAAGGCCCTCTTCTCTGGACTAGCTACCCACCCCAAGATGGCTGCTTCCTGCTGCTGGGCCATGATGAATATGGCCGAGCGCTTTGCTGGTGATATTTCTGCTCAGCAGAATGCCCTCACTCCCCACTTCAACCAGAGTCTGCAGCAGCTGCTGGAAATGTCTGGCCAAGCCACATGTGATTCTTCTACACGCACTGCTGTCTACGAGGTTATCAACGCCTTTGTTCAGAACTCTGCCGTCGAGAGCATGGCTTCTGTTGCCCAGCTGTCCGACGTTATCCTGAAGCGTCTGGAGGAGACCATTCCCATGCAGTCCCAGGTTGTGTCTGTTGAAGACAGGATTACCCTGTCCGATATCCAGACCAGTCTCTGCACTGTTCTCCAGGCCATCATTTTCCGCCTGGATGCTGAGATTGCCCCTCAGGGTGATCGCATCATGCAGGTCCTGCTCCAGATCCTCAGCACCGTTGGTGCCAAGTCCAGTGTTCCTGAGGCTGTCTTTGCCGCTATTGGTGCTCTGTCCACTTCTGTCAACGAGGGCTTCCTCAAGTACATGGAGGCCTTCAGCCCTTTCCTGTACAACGCCCTGGGCAACCTCGAGGAGCCCGCCCTGTGCTCCATGGCCATTGGTCTGGTCAGCGACATCACCCGCTCCCTGGGCGCCCAGTCCCAGCCCTTCTGCGACCAGTTCATGAACTACCTGCTGAACAACCTGCGCAGCTCATCGCTCTCTAACCAATTCAAGCCTGCTATTCTGCAGTGCTTCGGTGACATTGCCCTGGCCATCGAGGGTGCCTTTGAGACGTACCTGTCTGTCGTTGCCCAGGTCCTGCAGCAGGCTGCCGGTGTCGAGGCCACCGCCGACGGCTCGTACGAGATGATTGATTACGTTATTTCTCTGCGCGAGGGTATCATGGATGCCTGGGGCGGTATCATCCCTGCCATGAAGGCTAGTGGAAAGGGTAAGTTGAATTCTACTGTTTACTTGCCATTGGATGACGATGCTAACAAATTCATGTTTAGCCACTGCTCTGCAACCTTATGTTGAGTCCATCTTTGCTCTGCTGAACAGCATTGCCACCAACTACCTCAACCGTAGTGAGCCCCTGCTTCGCTCCAGCATGGGCGTCATTGGGTGAGTCTTATTTCTTCTTGTGTCCCTGCTTGTGCTGTCCCAGACTGATGCTAACATTCTACCCCCTAGTGATCTTGCCGAGACCTTCCCTAACGGCGAGCTCAAGGAGGTTCTCCGCCAGGAATGGCTCACTGCCCTGATCAAGGAGACCAAGTCCAACCGCGAGTACGGCCCTCGCACGCTTGAGACTGCTCGCTGGGCTCGGGAACTGGTCAAGCGCCAGACTGTTTGATTGGCTTCACGGGTCTGAAAGCTGTGTGATGCTGCTGTCTTGTTTGCTTTGTCCCCTTCCCCCTTTCCCTCCACTTCCCCCATCCCCATCCCCATCACCCATTCCTGAATGCCCTTCCACTTCCCACAATTCACCATGTAACTTTCCCCTTCATGTCCATCTTCCCTTTTGTGTCTACTGATTTCATCTCCCATTGTACTTTTCCTTCACACGCTGTTTTGCTGTACCCGTTGTTTTTTCTTTTCTTCTTTTTCTTTCCTGCAATACCCCGTCATTTTCCCCTTACCCATACACTACTAGCACTTCCGTTTTGTGTTTTTCTGTCTTCATTCCACCATAAACATGGATTTTCATTCTTCTCTATTGTGTTGATCCTTCCCTCTGAGGTTTCTCCGGCACCTTGATCTTCAGCTATCCTGGGCCTTGTTTTATGTACCTTTTTCCCCTTTCCTCTAGTCACGACACCCTCTTCCTCCGTTGTTGTTTTTTTTTTTTTCTGTTTCTCGAATGTCTTTTGTCACGTCATGAAATGTATATAGAACCTTTGTAACGTCA
Source organism: Thielaviopsis populi (assembly GCA_017591655.1). Lineage (NCBI taxonomy): Eukaryota > Fungi > Ascomycota > Sordariomycetes > Microascales > Ceratocystidaceae > Thielaviopsis > Thielaviopsis populi. The sequence continues at coordinate 21,134 of JADILG010000303.1, forward strand.
TATCACAAGACATCGTTCCCCCCCCCCTCGCATGCATGTCCCTTTTCCCATCCCTCATCCATTCTACTGTAAATGATGCACTGCATATCTGCCCTTTATTGTGCTCCCATGTCCGTTGCCCGCGTCCGTTCCTCAGGGGACTCTTGATGTAGAAACTGTACTTTGTGACGCCCATAACAACAGGCACGTGCATAGTTTCCAGCTTAGCGATGTACCCTCGTGTTAATATGATTCTGCGTACGACATGAAAACTAACTAATACCGCCTAAAAGAAGCCTCCCCCCGCATAGGACACAAGGACCAGACAAGCCTGACATGCAGTGCCGACAGAACAGACCGGACCAGACTAGACCAGACCAGACCACACTTCACCTCTCCTCACCTCACCTCCCTCGATCCGCCCGTCTTCATCACGCCAGGATATCCCCAAACAGCGCAGCCACAGCCAAGTGGCACGAAAGCCACACGATACCGACGACACGGCACCAGGCGACCAGCACGCCGGCGCCATGCGCGGCAGCCAGATTCTCGTGCACGGCGCAGGACGTCAGTCGCACGAGCGGCTTGAGCAGGCGGCGCCGCTTCTGCAGCAGGCCTGCCACGCTCTGCAGCGGTGCGTGATATGTCTTTTCGCCCTTGGCGAGGAATTCGACGATGGATCGGCGGAGAATGTTGTGTGTTATAGCTGTGAGGGGGGGGGGGGGGGGGGGGGGGGGGGGGGATGGGGGTGGGGGGGGGGGGGGGGGGGGGGGGGAAGGGAGGTTTGTTGGTGGGTGGTGGGTGGGGGAGGACAGGGGACGAGAAATGAGGGGGACTGGCGGCAAGGTAGGACTTACCCTGTGATGCATCCCAGCTGCTCATCACGCGGGACACCATGGCCAGCGGCGCCGTGTACTTCTTGCGCTTCAGCAGGAACTTGGCCAGCGCCAGCCGGACGCGCCACGAGTTGGCCAGTGACCTGCAGCACAGGTGGCCCTTCAACACGCCGACCAGCAGCGCCACGTCCTTGAGTGCGACCATGATGCCCGAGTCAGTGGCAGGGTCGGCGACGTTGGGCTGGTCGTGCAGCAGGAACACGCCGGGGTGGTAGTTGGTCTCGGCGCAGCGCATGCCTAGCGATATTGGCTCCAGGCGCGCCGAGGCAGCGGCGCTACGGAATGCGGCGAGCGTCGGTGTCGGCACGAGCGGCGCGACGTGGGTGACAATGTGGTGGCGGAGACTAGTCCCGGGACTGGCGACTAGCGACGAGGCCAGCGCGGGGGTGACTTCGATGTGGGCGCGCACGGTGTGATGTGAGACGCGGAACAGCGTCATGTTGCAGCCGGCAGCGTCGAGAATGGAGCATGCTATCTCCTCGACGGGCAGAGTGCCATTGGCGATGTCAAAGGCCCAGTAGCGGCCGGGCAGCTCGGGCAGCTCAGGGGGCGGGAGGTGCTTCAGTGGCGTGGAGAAGTCACTGCGTAGCATGGAGTTGGCGCCGTCACAGAGGAGAGTGAGGTCTGCTAGGTACTACAAGAGTGGCGTCGAGTCAGTAAATATACCCGTGGGTCTTTTGCGTCAGGCGTGTCACGCCTCTCGGCAGACTCACGTGCACTGGATGCCGGGCCCGAGTCCGGAAGCACTCAACACCCATGACCTCTCCGCTCATGCCGCCTCGCACAATCTGCGTGACGGTTGCCTCAACCATCAGCACATTGCGCTGGTCCCTGGCGATGCGGCGCAGCTGCTTCACAAACTTTTCTCTCCTGAAAGCTAAGCCCAGCGTAGCACGGGTGTTCTTCTCCGTCCAGCCGTCCTTTTTCTGAGGCAGCGAGAAGAAGACATTGGCAGAGTCCTCGTGTCGGTGGACTGTGTAGCCACGCACGGGGAACGTCTCGATGGCGTCCAGGGCGCTCCGCAGCCCAAGTTTCTCCAGCGTCGCGATGCCGCCCGGGTGCAGGATGTGGCTGGCTTGGCTGAGCGGCGGCTCGTGCTTGTGGTCGAGAAGCAGCACGCTGTGGCCTTGACGGGCAAAGGCCACGGCGGCAATACAGCCGGTAATGTCGGCGCCGACAATGGCTACGTCGAAGCGCTTCTCGGCCGCGGCGGACACGGAATTGGGGTCCATGGGGGGGTCCATGGGGGGGTGAGTGTTAAATAGTATAGCTGCAGGTAAGATGTGAGTTGGTACGGCAAAGGATGTATCGTGATACTTGGCTAGAGAGGTGTGTTGATGTGATATCTATGATGGCAATTATGGTGCTTGGAAAGAACGCCGCGTCAAACAATTGGCTGCCTTGTAGCCTGAATGGTCATGTGAATCTGCTCTCAAATGTAGTAACTGCCTTTTGGTGGTTGTGCCTTTCTTCTGGAGATAGACCTGCTCTCGTGTTACACAAATCCATCAACGACACGGCGTCCCACAGTGGACTATCACCATCACAGGCATTAGGCCGGCTCGCACTACAGCATTACACACCAGAAACTGATATCACCGCCGTAAAAAAAGTCGTCAATTATCAATCACACATGGCAGATCATAAATGAAGCTGTTCCACAAGATAACTTTGCCCATTCCGTGTATTCATTACCTGACCTTTTTTCGTCCTCGCAGACGACCCCCTTCTATATTCAAGTGTGAGGGGAAGACTGTCAAGACGGGGAAAGAAAAAGAAAGCGAGAAAAGAACAACATTACTAAAAGACCGAAGAAGAAGAAAAGAAACAGGACCTAGAGAGAGCAAAAGGAAAAGAGCAGAGAGGGGTGGGAAGGAGGGGGATAGGGAGAGGAGGGCGGGCGGGCAGTTAGGAAGGGAAGACAGACAAGCAAACGAAGAGCTGCCAGAAGAAAAGAAAAAGGACAAGACACAGTAGAGAGACACGCAAGGAGGCGATGACATGCAGCGGAGACAAAGAGAGCGGCGGGAGAGGGGGAGAAACAGAAGTGGTGGCCACAGCGACAAGACAGCAGCCGAGGCGGGCAAGAAGAGGCACGCACGGGAGGAGTGGCTGTGCGCAGAAGAGTCAGGAAAGAGAGAGAGCCTCGGCAAACAAAACAAAAAAAAAGACAGCCAATGGTGCAAGCGCTGTGTGCCTTCTTCTACGTCGACAGCCAGAATGATGAGAGACGTGGAGATCTTCTGGTGTGAAAGTTTGCGTGGTGGTCTTTTCTCTTTTTGTTTTTTTGGAGGGGTCCTCTTTTTCTTTTGTTTTTTTTGTTGTTGTTCTGGAGTAGTCTTTATTTTTTTGAGTTGCCTTTCGTTTACTGCGCCTTCTTGGCAAACTCGACGCGCAGAATAAGATGCCGGAAACCGAATCCATCCATGAACTCGCAGGCCTTGACGGCATCGTCACGGTCGACGTAGCTGACAAAGGCAAAGCCCTTGGCCATGCCGGTCTCGCGGTCCTTGGCAAGGAATACTCTGGTGACACGGCCGAAGCGCTCGAACAGGCGACGCAGCTCATCCTCCTCGGCCAGCTCGGAAACCTGTGGATGGGAGAAGAGAGGAAGAGGTTAGCAGTGTTTTTTTTGGTTTTTTTTTGGTTCTTCTTTTGCATTTCTTTTTCTTTTTTTTCTCTGTCTTTTTTCTGGGAGAAATGGAAGCAGAAAGCAGCTGATGAAAAGAAAAATCAAGGAGAATAGAGGTACTCACGTTGGTGACACGGAGGGTTGCCAGGTCGTCACGCTCGCCAAACTTGCTGCCACCACCCATCCGCTCGCCAACAGCAGCGCTGCCGCCATTGCGCAGCGCAGGAGGCACGTAGGAGCCCTTCTTGGCATCGGCACCGCCAGCAGCGGGGCCAGCCAGCGACGAGGGCTCGTCGCCCATGCCAGCAGCCACGTCGGCAGCGCCGTCGGCAGGGGCCATGGTGTCCTTGAAGGGACACCGGGCAGTGAAATGGTCGCCGCTGCAGATACGGCACTTGACCTGCTTGTCCTTGAGCTTGTCCTTCATGGCCTGGGCGTTGGGGTCGTTGGCCTCGGTCTTCTCGTCCTTGCGCCAGTTGATGCTGGGCTTGAAGACCATGTTCTCAGCCACGGAGGTGGTGTCGGAGGCAGGGCCAGGGGGGTCCTTGGCAGAGGAGCCGAACTTGGCCCAGGTCTTGCGGTCGGCCACGCGCGGGTTCAGGGTCTCGGTGTGGGTGATGAGGCGGATGCGGCGGGTGGTCTTGACCTTCTGGCCCTGGTCGTTGAGGGCGTAGGTGATGATGGTCTTGGTGCCATCCTTGTTCTGAATTTCCTGGGGGGGAGGCAGCTGCTCGGGGCCGGTCTCCTCGACGTCGTCGTCATCGGCCCAATCTTGCCTGATGAAAAGGGTGAACGGTGATATGTCAGTCAAAGCGTCGCGGGGGGGGGGGGGGGAAAAGGGGGAGGGGAGGGGGGGGGGGAGGGGGGGGGGGGAGGGGGGGG